>JAEIIG010034974.1:0-57533 GCA_018904695.1 Drosophila parvula
TGCTGAAGCCTCCAATTAGAGCTGGGCTCCTTTTTGACCCAACAGGTACATACATACATATGTACATATGTACACTATAGAAAGTTTATAATACATAGATACATATAGAGCACCCCTAAGGCTAAAGGCATTTAACTATTTAATTTAAATATAATCTGTACACATATGTACATATGTATGTAGGTCGGTCCAGGGCAATCTCGCATTTAAATACATATGTAGATGCGTATGTATGTATGTATGTATGCATGTAAGTTATCTAAAACCATTGAAGTCGCCAAACACAATTGCATACATATGTACATATGGACATATGTATGTGAGAGCTATCGTTTTATGTGAATATGTACATATGTATGCACTTCTTTAATGTAAAATGCTTAAATATACGTTTATTAATATATTTTAATACATTTCCAATCATGCTGCTATTATGAGGGGCTTCAAACAGATTCCCTCCTCCGGTGTTCTGGAGGGGGGTGGGGGATATCCCCCTTCCCTTTTATGCTAAGGTTTTATAAGTCTGAATTCGTTCTATTTAGTTAGCACGCTGATGTTTGAATGCATTTTTAAATAAATATGTTTTTTACAGAACAAGGTAAATCGGTGACACCGCTGAAATATTTGGAGTCCTCTGCTGCCGGAAACGAAAGATTGTAAAAGTACATACATATGTATGTACATATGTACATTGTGGTAAGTGTATTTAAATGTTTCAAGAATTTATAATTTAAGTTGACCAGGTGGCAATTAGCCATTAAGTCTGAAGAAAAGGCATCTTGCCGTCGCTGTCCTTATCCCTTCTATCTCTGGCCTAATCAGAAATTACTCCATCGATTTTTTGTATTTTACCATTTCCCCAACTTGTTTTGAAGAGGCCTCTGGCAACAAGCGTAGCGGAATAAAAAAAATTGCGTCTGACGCTGACTTCCGACGACGTTGGAACCCCCATAACCTAGACAAAAACCTTTGACAGTCAGCTTTTTTAAGCATTTTTTAAGGGTTGCTCTCCACATCTTTTTTCTTCAGTCGGTGCCCATTTTTTCAAATCCTTGCTTGGCTGCCTAATGAAACGCCGCCGTCAATTACACAAATGCCACGCGTCTGTAAAAATAAAATTACTGAAAAAGTGGAAACTTGAAAAAAATAAGAAAAAACAAAAAAAAAAAGATACATAAAAAAACGCGACCACTAAAAGTCAGCGAACACGGGGACTCTTGATTGAAATCCTATGTAAGCAATTTTGTCAGGGAAATAAGTTCTTCTGGAGAATGAGAAAATATGAAAAAAAATATGAAAAACAATTAAAAGGTAGGATGCTGAATGTCGTGTCTGCGAATAACAGTTAACGTTTAGGTATTCGGTGACACGATCGCTGGTATGATGTGAATCTCTATAGTTCAGTCGATTTTAGGTCTAGCTGGATTACTCCTTTGCTACCGAGATTTTCTCGCATTTCAAATGATAAAGCATGTTTGCGATTGCGCATCTGAAATGGCCGTTTGGTTCGGATATGAACAGAATGCCTGGAATATCTTTATTATCACGAGACAGTGGTTAAATCAGTACAGGATGAAGAACTGATGTACAGGTTAGCCTAGCCACTATTCCTGGGCACACTGTATTTTTTTTTTTTGGCCAAGACCTTTTGTCTTCCTGCTGTGCACGTGTGTTTGCCAGTTTTCAATATTTACCTCGTATGATGTCACGGAAGCAACTTGATTTCTAATACCAACTATTGGGGCAAATGATTGGGGCGGTGGGGGTTTGTGTGAGTACAATGTGCGGCTTGTTTGAACATGTGTCCCTTTTCTCTACTCACATTGACCGTTATATTTGAAAAAGGTATTTGGATCTGGATATGCTTGAAAGTGGCAAGGGTCAGCGGACGAAGCAGCACCGCAGGACATGCCGACGTCGATGGAATGGGCAGCTGTCACTGGCAGGACTTAAGCCCGCAAGCCTTTGAGTTTTTTGCTCACCTTAGAGAACAGCTGTCTAAGTTGCTAATAGGCGTAAATGAGACGCCCATTGAGACCGAAGAAAATCTATAAGAAAAACCAATTTCCGCTATTTTCAGACACGGATGTTTCAACTACGGCAAAAGAACAGACGTGTGCCAGTCGCATTCTTTGCGCAAAATCCATGATCTTCATCTGCGTGTGCGGCTCCTAAATAGGGATTATCGTTGTATGCAAATTGAAAAAGGAGGGTCAGGGAAACTACGAACTGCAGGGAAGTTAGAAACCGAAACCCTTTTCAAATTTAAAAAATCCGGTTTCTGTGTTACACACAGATCTCTGTGCTTGGGGTATATTTTTTTAGCAGCCGGCATTTGCATACAAAAAAAAATTAAATATTCAAAAAAATCAGGCTGTGCCTGGCAGGACACACGACAAACGCACCCCTCATAGTGTTTTTTTCTGTTCGTTACCCAGACAACATTGAAAGTCCTGCGGCTGGGATAGCGACAACCCTTTTTTGCACTTTTTAAAAGGGGTTTCCACAACTTTTAATTTGCATTTTGTTGCTGTTGGGATTTGAAAATCAAGTTCTTAACTTACCCCTGAAGTTGTCGGCGTGCGGATCTCTCCATAAAACACAAATGCCTATTTTTTTGGTACAGTTTTTTTATTCTGAATTTGACAAGTGAATATTCAAGTAAGCTGTGCAAGGGTTAAAAAACGTAAAGAGCGAGGGTATAGGTAAAAAAAACGTGGGTACTCTAGCATGTGCTCGGGCAGAATAATTTCGGTCGCTGTGGTAAGGGTAAAGAAAAAAAATGCAGGCAGATGAAAGGGTGATTCCCAAAAGCGAATTATTAAAAATGATTAATTTCAGAAAACCTATCTGGTTTCTGTTAATTTATTTGTATAATTTCAAAAGCCTCATTGTTTCTTTAATATACGCGAAATAGGAAAAATGTAATATTAATTCAACGTAAGCGCAACAAACATCAGAATTTTAGTAGAGTCCATAAAAGGCGAGTTCTTCAAGAATTAACTTTGTATTGTAAAATTTTGGCTGGCCATTCTATCCGCATAATATCTACAACATTTTTAAGCTTTTAAAACTGCTAAAAACGAATTCAGTTAAAAGAATCAAAGGGGTAAAAAAACCGCTGCGTTGCATGCAAAGCGAAAGTTAATCACAAAATACATTACGGGGGATATAAAAAAATAGATGAAAAAATGAGGCAGACGCTCCGCGCCGCTCGTTTTTTTTTTTTTTACCGAGAGGGGTTAACTTAATTTATGCGCATCGCTGAGTTGGAAGCGTGGCAGAGACGTCGATTGCGGCAATAGATGCCATGCCGAAGCTGATTATGCAGCTTGCCAGCATCACGAAATGTTTTCCTCCTTTGCTCGATTTTTTAATTTGGAATATATGCCTCGGCAATGGAACGCATAGCACGGCTGCCACGTTAATGGTGAATGGGTGTACTTCAGCTTCATTGGAAATTATTGATTTATGTTTTCGCAATGTGTTAGACATGACTACCGATGTAGATTGCTACAAGGTGTGGGGCATTTTAAATGTATACTCCTTCTTCTAATTACTCCTTTTTTCGGAAACCATTAAACTAAAAACTGAGCCGAATTGGAAAGTGAAAAATATGAACTAGTTGATAAATATTCCTAAGAGCAAAAGTCCTATACTTATCTTTTTAAGTTCCGGAATTCTTGAACTAATAAAAAATGTAGGCATTTGCTGTTAAGCTGGTTCTTATTTCCCATTCCCCGTTAGGCGCACTTCAAACTCCAATTAAAAATTATAAGCAGGGGTCCTTAAGTCAAAGGCTCTCCCTTAAAGTACACGCCGTACATATAATACCACCTTGATAAAAATTTCTACATTAAGAAAAACTGCGTGGCCACCTGCGCAACTCGACGCCAAATGATGCCGTTAAGATGCTTATAGCAAACGAATGGCGGCAAGTAGGGAAGCAAATACTTCAAAAGGCATTTGAAACAAAAAAAAAAATAAGAAAAAGAAAACCAACACAAAATGAAAGCCAAGTTTCCCCACTGCCGCAAAGGGGGGTGGTTAAAAAGGGGTGGCAAACGAAATTAAATTTTGTACTTCGCATAAACTTAATTACTCGCCTTGCTCGGCTGGATGAGACGGGGTAGAGGGATGTCCAGGACGACGGACTAAGGAGAGGTCTTCCATCTCCTTGAGAGAGCCTGCGCAGTCGCGAGATTCGCCCTTGCTCCGTTCATTAATGGTCGCGCTTAATGGGAAATATTAAATTATGCCCGCGCTGCACTGTGCTGTTGTTGGCTTCATTTTGGGTCCTTTGCTAATTTAACCCTCCAGACGCCAAGATGCCGAACCGAGAAGCCTTTTGTCTTTCCACTGGGATGCTTGCTTTCATTCGAGTGTCAAACAAAGTCATTTCCATGTTAATTGCGCGCCATTTTGTGCCTTTGGTCCTTGGCCCGGTTGATAGGCTGATTATCCTTTCATTTATGCAAAGTCCTAGCTGTTGTTAATTCGCTTATTTCGTTGCCGTATTCTTGGCCCTGGTCCTGGTTCGGTCTGCATCTTAATTAATGTTTTCCTTGTTGTTATGCAAAGGAGACGCCTTATTAAAAGGATATACCGCCAAGCCCTGCTTCATGCCTGGCCACTTTGCCGGATAAAAAGGTAATTAAAATTTTTTCATTTGACTGTTTAATTGCGTTTTGCATATTTTGCGGTGGCAACTGCTGGTGGAAATATCGTGGTTGGCTTTTGAAAGCATAGATACTGATACTTATTCTGCTGCTGGTTTTAGTCACTTGTATGTCCGGCTCTTATGTCCACCTCCACCCAAAGACTACTTTTGGCCTCAGCCGTAAATAAGTTAAAAGGCTACCAGAAGCAAGGCTGGCAACTTGCACAGGCTCTATGGTGGGTCCTTTATTCTGTAAGCGAATTACAAATCCATTAGGACACACCAAAGGCAGTATAAGTAAAAGTTGGCTACTCGAAACGAAGGTTAATGCAGCATTATTAAATAATAAGTGGTTGTCAGAAAATCCTTTTTGGCCCATATATGGGTTATAATTAAATTGGGCACTAGGCGAAACTATACCATGCTGCCTGGATATGCGGCAAAAAATGACCTCTTTCAATAATACCCTTCATCCCTGTCCCACACGCAAGCCGAAATGTATGCTACAGTTTTCATGCTTTATACAAGGCACCCACAATATACATATAAACAACTGTGCGAGAGGAAACCCACAACAAATCGCTTAAATCGTATCAACAGTTTGCCAACACGCCCTCGCCCACACATGCATAAGCAGATACGAGTGTGTGTAGTGAATGATAGCTTGTTGATAGCTCACTTTCCTTGGGACACAGAATGTCAACAAGCAACACTCCTCCCCCACCGACACTCACCCAAACCAGGACCAACCACACCATGCATATAATTTTCAAACGTTTTTCACTTGATTTTCTCTAAACAAATTTTGCAAAAAAAAAAGGGGGAAGAAAGGGTCTACGAACTCCCCAAGGGGGTAGCGAAATCCTCGGTAAAACTCATGGAAATCGCGTGTGTAGTGGCTTTTTGCCGTTATTGTTGTTGGAAAATTGCCGTTTCCGTCGTCAAACTCGTCGCGGTTTATGCATGTAAATTTGTCCAAAATTGTCGAAATTTGTGGGAAATAAAAAACATATGGGTGAGAGTGGAGGTTATCGCACTTGTCTAATGTTTATGCAATCATCAGTGCTTTTATGATAGAATTGGCATTATGGCTACTTGGCTGTGCTACTACCCGTTGTGTAGAAATGTATACAAAGGATATGTGAGGGTGAAAACGATATGTTTATCCGTAAAGAACATATGCAAAAATGAATGCAAGGTGTCATTTTGCCTGGGAAGTAATTCGGAATGCTAGAAGTAAAGGTATTTTATAAAGAGGCTCATTAGAAGTAAACAACATATTGTTTTTTGTTATTTAAAGTAATTACTCATTAAAAAGATGTGGTAATCCCATAGGTACAACCATAGACTTCAGGCTAAGGCTACTCTTACTAGAATTAGTTAAGTTCATAAGGAAGTTCCTTTGGATATCCCAAAGATAATAGTAGATTTGTATCTTTTTCCTTTTTATTCAGCCGAATAAGTTTAAATGAATTTCTGTGGGACGGCAAGCGTCCCCCGTTCGATGCTCCCCTCCCTGACTTTCTTGCGACATTAATACCATGAATAATATACGCTCATTTCTTTAGATTTTACGCGGGCGTTTCTCTTACCCACTTCCACGACTCCTTACATTTTTGTCCTTCCTCAGCTTCTAATTCCAAAGGGGTTGTTCGTAATTTTCTTTAAACAAAAATGTCTTTCTGCTTTTACGTAGCTTTTCGTAAACTTCAGAGAGACCGAAATGAAAAATACAAAAGTAAAATGAGTCAGAGAAACCGCCGAGAGCTGCTGCTTGGAAAAGCTTCTGTCCAAGCAAGAGTGGCGAGCGGGAAAGGGGAAAGGAGGAAAGCAGGAAAGGAGAAAGGAGAAAGGGAGCAGAGATGCAAAACGTCTCAATGAGTTTAACGCTCGCTGCTTGATAATGAGCAGCAAAGGAAGCGAGTCAGCCGAAGACGAAAGAGCTTTGGCCCATTCCAGAAATCCTGGCTGCTTGCCTGGCTGTGACTGCGTTGTTCCAGCATTAAACTCTTTGATGAAGGCAAAGGTGTAACAGGGACGCAACCGTAGGCGGCCCTCTCTTTTGCACACAGACGCAGGTGGCCTATTGCCGCCATGCTTCAAAATAACGAAGGTGGCGCGCGGGGTGGGTAGAGAGAAAGCGAAAGCACTTCGTATGCAAATGAGTTTTCCGTTATCGTTGCTGTGAACGCCGCTGCCACCGTCGCAGTCGCAGTCGCTGCCGTCCGAGAGGGTTGTTTTTCATTTTTTCCTTACCGTAATTCTTTTTTGCCCCTTCTGCGCTCTTCTGCTTCGCGTACAGCTCGATAAGAGAAAGAGCAAAGCTCGTAATTTCCAAGCAAAAATGAGTAGAACTCTGAATGTGAAATTATAATGAGCGTTGTTTTGCTCTTGTCTTAGTTTTCTCTATGGCACTTACAATTTTGCAACACGCTGCGCAAATGTCCGTAAACCTTTTTCACTTTCTCCATGGCTGCGTGCTGTGAGAATTCCATTCTGAGGATTGCAGCAGAGTACCGATCTTGATCCTGATCCTGGCTAATTGTGTTTGCCAAAATTTGCATGCCCTTTTTTTTTTTTGCATATCCTGCCAGGCTCTGCCGGGGGTAGAAAGAAACCGTTTGGTATGGTTTGACCCTTAGCGTGTGCATTCATTCCATGCGACCTTTCAGACCTTTTGTCCTATCTTCCATCCAACTATTGTTTCCATTTGTTTACTTGTTTCTAGTAGAGGCCGTCTTACAACATAGTAGAGAGCTTACTTTACCTTTGAATGTTTTTTAAACATTTCAATGTATGTATGTACATATGCAGATACATAAATCAAATTACTGACCCATTCATATTATTTAGTTTTAGCGACTCGTGTAAGGGAATTTAGATGCTTGTCTTATTGTTGATTTGATATCAATTAAACACTTACATTAGGGACAGTCTAAGCCATCAACTGCAAACCATTTTTCCATTTTTTTTTTGTATTCCTATTTTTTAATAAATAATAAAAAGAGTGTCTCTAAATTTACATTATTTTTCCTAAATTAAAACCGACTAATGATATGAAGTATTCAAAAAAATGTACACTGAGATGTCGCTTCTAACACCCTTTCCATATTTCCATTCCACCTTCCATCCCCTTCAGGGAGCTTATTATAATGCCTTGCTTGGCTGGGCGCCGATTTAGGACTGGTCGAGTCCGAGGCGGCGTTCTCTTTCTCCTTCTTGGACAGGGCGAGTCGCGGGTGAAAATCATAATTTTTCAATTTGAATAATGAACGGCAGTTGGCTACGTCGGTGGTTCGTTGCCAGCGAAGCCTTTAAATTTATTTTGCATGCCTTTTATTTTCTTAGGGTTTTCTTTCGTTTGCCCCACCAAAAAAATCCTAACAGCCAAACACTCGTAAACTCATTTGAGAAAAAATTTTCTGCCTCCAAATCCCAATCATTTACTCGAAAGCTAAAGAAGAAGATGAAGTAAAAGAGAGGGAGAAGGGGCATGGATGGCTACACCTAAAACAATTTAGTAAAAATTAAATCAGGCATTTTTATTTAAATATAAAGTATAAAAAACTATGCGTGGAGAAACTACGAATCGGAAATATTTAGTTTGAAACCCTGAAACGGAGAGCCCTGTTAGAGTTCACGGCCTTAAAACAATTTTTTTGTGTGCACGCTGACAACGTTCACGGAGCTCCAAACGAAGAAAGGCTAAAATGCTAATAAGCAGCGCAGTACGCGAGCATTTGTCCCCCGTCTCACTCTTCTAGACCTCTCTATGTAAGCACATAAGACGCCCTTTATGTAATGCTCGTACATGCTGCCATTTTATATACAGCGAGCTGCCAGGATGAAGCCTTTTTTGGCTGTTGAAAGGGGCACAAAGAAGTGGAGGCGTCAGCTTTGCTGGAAGGTTGGATGAGGAGCGGCGGTGCGGGTGGGTGTCGCCTCCCTCTTGCGGCGTTGTAGTTGTTTGCTCTCTCACTGGAGATTAAATGGGGAAAAACACTGTGACATTTTCTGGCTGCGCGGCGCGTTTTTTATATTCTTTTCTTTCTCAGCGGCTGCTGCCTCCAGACGCGAATTCAAATTCCGGGGAAGGGATGACTGGAAGGGGCCAAGCTGGGGGGAGGGGACTGGTTTCGGGGGTGGTGGCGACAGCATTAGTGGGGCGTCTTGTGGCAAATGTAAAATAATGCGAAAGGGCTTCGTTTGCATAAATTAAAAATTTATATAATGCTGTCCGATGGCGCCTTTGAGAAGAAACGAAAAATAGCTCTGGCTAATTTTCCTATCCCGGTTTCATTTCTTGCCTCATTGTTGAAAGAAAGAGAAGAGTCCTACAAATTGTTTTAACACAATATTGTAATATATATATATATTCTTTGTTTCGCAGACATACAATTCGTTTATTAACATAATATATTTTAGTTTTAAGGTAATAAATAATATTACAGTATGTATACATACATATTTGTGAACCATATGCATAGTATTGGCATTTAAAGCCTAAAAGTACAACAATAAACTAGAAAATGATTATGACCAAAACTGACAGCTCGGTTTACTTACTATATGCTTACACAGAAATATCTAATGCAATCATTTTGTTTGTTATAATTCGTCTAGTTGATATTTCGTAATGCATTGCACAAGGTATTTTGTCTTTAACTGGCTAATATGAAAACTGGAGAATGTCTCTTGATTACTGCTTAGCTTCGAATATATTGGTTGTTTATTCATATAACGCACAACTTGAGCTGTAGGTAGGTAGTAGGAAGTGTTCTATTTACATAAAAATTGACTTTTTCTTTATACTTAGTTATATCTAACGATTTAAACATACTAAAGATTAGCGTCGAGTATTAATGTACACAATTAATATGAAACATGTGTGAGGTCTTTCGTGCAATACGCTGAATTTCAAAGGACTCGAAATGCGCTCGCTATCTGGTTTTATTTTGTTTTTGTAATCATTTAATTTTGAGGAACTTGTATACCATACACTTGAATGAACAAAGAAAATTACACAATATTTTGTTGCATTTTTATGACTTTAGAACATACAAACTAAGGATGCATCGGCAAGTTTGTTTGCTTGCTCTTTCGATGAACTGAACTAAAGATTGCACTAAAATTATTATGTAGTGTAAGTTTATTATGTTATTTACACGCTAAATTTAAGTTCATATCCATAGATATTATTTACACTTAGTAATAATTCGTCTAACTGCCAAAAATTCTCGTTAATCCTAGTCCCTTTAAAATATTCATCAAAATTACAATACATATAACTTTGCTGCTTAAATTGTTTGTTTTTAAATGTTGTATATAAATTCAGTTGAATTGTACGATTGCCAAATTGTTGTATGTATATACTGTTCAGCTCACAACAATTTCGATACAAAGAGGTATTGGAGGTATTTGGTTATAGCATTTTCTTCCTGTTTACTTGGTTCAAGTCTTACAATTAGAATTATTATTTACGAGTATAGTGAGAAGTATGATTAATATACAGTTTTGGTTAATGCATTGAGCTATACGTTTGTTGTATTAGTTATGCTTTGGGAATACTTATAAATGTTCCTAATAGTTCTACAACGATAACAAAACTATCATTACAAATTGGAAGAGGAATGAATTTTAACAGCGCCACAAGTCATCATTACAAAAGATTCTTGACTGAACAACAATTAAATAAAAACAAACAAATAAAAATAAATCGATGTTGTTTCAAATTCATTTATTTTTTCTATTGCATGCAGCAACTTTTTAACTAATTATAAATTTAAATATGAATATAAAAGTAAAATTTTGTGATTGTGCCCAATAAAAACGAGATTAATGTAGTAATTAGTTGCTAGGTAACTAAATAATAGTATTAAATATTAATGGCAAACAAAACAAGTAGCGTAGAAAAAATGGTGTTTATTATTTTAACTTAAAGTTAATTTTGATTCATGATTATTGGCATTGCTTTCTTTCAGAATTCCTTTAAATTATATTAAAAATAGGCTAAATTACTAAATAAGAACCATTGAAAGATTTCATGTTTTTTGTTTCTTTAAATTTGGTAATTCAATAAAAATATTTGGAGCGCCGTATAATTTACAATTAGCAGCTGCATTTGCTGGGTATATATACAATTCAGGGACTTCAAAACCTAACGATATAACTTAAATTAGGATAAAGAATGGCACGACATTTTCGGTTCGATTTGGTGGGGTTTTGGCGGCGATAAGCTTATGGCATGTTTAGCTACTTTTGTACAATTTTTGTGTTTTCTTTGATTTATGTGCTATTATTTCTCTAAATTTATATATTGTTGATCTTTAGTTACTTGTACTTAGCATTAAATTCCTGTTGCAAAATTCTTTGCTCTCCACCTTGAAATGGCAAAATTTTCAATTTTGTGTGGATCATTTCCAGTCATTTTCATCTAATGAAAACTGGTCATGGCTATGTACAATTGCGAACTGGGCTGATCTAGTGGTGCTGTTGACGCATATAGAGGGCTGCAGCATCATCTAGATCGTCCAAGTCAATATCTTCGTTCTGTTCGTGGGACTCAGCGGAGCGGGGAGAGTGCATGCTCAGATCCTCAGGTTCGGTTTGCTCGGGCATATCACTGGCTACATGAAGGATTTGTGGGGGCGGTAGGCGGAAAACTCGGCGAATATCCTGGGCTTTGCGGCGTGCAATGCTGCTGCTGCAATGTCCATCAACGGAGCTGGCTCCATCCTCTGACAAATCCAACGGGGCATCGTCCTCCATAGGCCCTTTTTCCAAGTCGACCGACTCTTCAGAACCCCCATAGCTGGCGCACATTGCCGCGAACTTGTTGGTGGAGGACTCCAGAGCCATAGCGGTGACTACCATGGGAAAGTCGCCACTCATGGCTGGCGACAGAGCCGGAGTTGGCGGCGATTGGATGCCACACTTGTGGTTCATTAAATGGTGGCGCCGGCGGAACTTCATGTGGCAACGTTCGCACTCGAATGGCTTTTCTCCATTGTGGACCAGCATATGGGACTTGAGTTGATTTGAATCGCTGAATTTACCGTCGCAGATCTCGCATGTGTAAGGACGCTCTCCAGTGTGGACCCGCAAGTGACGTCTGAGGTTGGCCACCTGAACAAATTGACGATCGCAGTGCGAGCAATGATATGGCTTCTCTCCAGTATGAAGGCGCATATGGGTCTTCAGGTGGTGGTCCCGGGTGAAGCGTTTGTGGCACTCAGGACATTCGAAGGGCTTCTCGCCAGTGTGGGTGCGCTCGTGGTTCTGCAAAACGTGTTTGTAGCCGAAGCTGCGGGAACAGATTTTGCATGTGAAGCTCTTGTCGCGAGATGGATCCTTGGAGCCAGCACCTCCTGCATTGCCACCCGCGCCCTCGTGTGTGGAGTTTGGAGAGCTGCCGCTGGAAGGCGGAGAGATGGGACCACCCGGTGTGTGGTAAAGATCATTCACGCTCATGCTGATCTCCGTCTGGAACTCCTTCTTTACCGACAACTTGCGAGCCTTCTTCGCTGGCTCATGGTGCTGAGGCGTGCTGTTGGGGGAGCTCAACGGGTGCTTGCCACTGCCCAGAGGTGTGGACACCGGCGAGTGTGGACTAGCAGGCGGCGAATGTAAATGTGTGCCCTGAGGCGGCAGTGACTGCTGGGCTGCCCAGGCTCCAAACAAAGCCGCGGGATTGTGTGGGAACAGTGTGTTGGCCAATGTGCTCATAGGCAGCTGGGCCATGAAGGCGGCAGCCTGCCGATTGGCAGCCAGGAGCTGGGTGGGCGAGAGCATTCCAAAGGCTGAGGCAGCGGCCGCCTGTTGAAGACCCATGGCTGGGTACATTGCTGCGGCGCTGGTGGCTGATGTGTTGGCCGACATTGGTGGCGACAGCGACATTGAGCGGTCAACAGCGACGTCCTCTCTCTTGATGCCTGCCAATGCAGCAGCTAAGCCTGAAACAAAAGGTAGAATAACAGTTAGTTGGCTGTTTAAGTGCGATTTAAAAGCACGATAAGCGGGCAAAAAGAACCAAAGCGTAGCGGCGCTGAAGGATTCGCTGCAGCATGTGTCTCTCGTTACGAGCAGAAACTCATACATAAGAGAAAAACTTTCACATGTGCCTTACGTACATATGTGAGAGAAGCTCCGAGCTCTCGGTTCTCTTCTGGCTGCTCTCTGTGTTGTGCTCTCTAGCTTTTGTTTTGGTGGGTAACGAGTTAAGTGCCGGTTTCTGGCCAAACTTGTAAACAAAGCCTAATTGATCCAAATGTATAAAGGCGAACTGGCATATTCTTGCGAATGTGTGTGTCTGTAAATATGGCGTCGGCCATTAGCCTGAAGACGTTTAGACGTCGCTACTGCTGCCATATGAGAGTGTCGGCGGAATTTTTTCTTGCCTCATTCTCAGACATTAAAATCGTTTATGTATTTAAAAAAAAATCGGACAAATACAATGGACGCCTGAGAGTTCAAAAAATAAGATTGCACAAAAATATAATAATACTTACTTCGTGTCTGTGCGTCTTGCAGCATTGATATGGCCATCGAAACGTTATTCTTCCTGTGTTTTAATTCCTTAGTGTTTCCTTCACCAGGAAAAATGCAATGTTGCGATTTGGTTGATATATTTTTTGGTTTGAATTTATTAGACAGCCAATTTTCACGCACTTTCTTGTAAGGATATGAATTATTTCGTTCACGCACTTTTGTACTTTGAGGTAGAGGGTTTCACTGAGTTTTCCTTTATATAAAAGTTCACCGATTTGCAAAATGAGGTAGTTGTAATTTGATTAGGTTTGTGTTATTCGCGTTTGTTTGTGCGGCACAACAAATTGTTGTTCCTCTCACTGACAGAGCCAAATCACGACTGATACAAATTCGCTGCGTGAGCTAACTATAAGTACGCTTTGCCGCGGCGAAAGAATCCCACTCACCCTCTCACGCACTCACACTGCCACACAACCACGCACTCAATTCGCTCTCCTGCTCACACGCACGCTGAGCACGCATGCAGAGAGCAGGAGAAAGCATCAAGGCGACGGCGAAAAACGATCCCCAGACCCGAAGCAGGTAAACTGGTACTGGGCGGCACTCCGTTGAGTTGAGCTGAGCTGAGTTATTTTCATCGGTTAGTTGTTTTTTTTTTACCTAAAAGTGCTGATTTTTCATATGCAAATTAGTGGAAAAGAGACAGCCGCTGGTAAATTTCAATGTCGAAGCCGTAGTTGACTCTAGTTTCACAATCAGTGCCGCTTTTTACCAAAAAAAAAAGAAGCGAAATATCTTAAGTTTGCGCACTACGTGGTTTTATGGACCCTGCGTTTTTTTGTAGTCATAAAACATAAAAAATGAAAACTATGTGTTGCCCATGAAGGAGCATTAAAAACTTATGACTACTTCCGCTGCTCCTGTCTTTTTAGAGCCTTCATAAAAAGTGCACTAGAAGGCCGTCTTAAGTGGAACAAGGATCAGATGCGAGCTCTTTTGGGGGCACCCAGCGGACTCGCAAAAAAACACTCACTCGGATGTCCCATTTCAATTTCCCCTTTCTGCGTGCGAGTGGGTTTTTTTGTATTTTTTTTTTTTTTTTTGTAAAAGAACTCAACTGGCGAAGGGGATGAACGCCACAGGAGAACTGGTCGAAAGGGAAAGAGCGAGAGCGAAAGAGCCAAAAGTCAGGAAAAGAGATGCCTTGGACGGGGTGGAAATCCAAGCGTGCGCCGTAAGAGTGAACAGGAAGTAAACAAAACGTCGGCTTGATGATGAGACCCCACAGCAGCAAAAGGTCCGAGTCTAAAAAATGTATATGAGTGAGTTTTTTTTCTCCTTTCCTTTTAGCCTGTTGAGCGAAGTCCCAAAAAAAAGTGGAAGTTCGGTTAAATGGGTAACTAATTATTGGCACACGCCTAAAAAACGAATTGTAAATACGGAACTAGTAAAAAACATTCTCAGGTAGAAGCAAAACTCAGGAATCATAAAAAACAGTCAGTGGAGTTGGACCAGCAAAATCACTCAGCTTGCTTCGACGTTTTCCGTGACTTTTGCGGATTGACTTTTAAATGGTTTTATGTAGATTTTTATGGCAAGGACACGCTGTGCTGAACTTATGGTGAAAATAGGTCTAGATCGGTATACTGGTTCTGTAGGTAGGCCAAGGACGCGCAGGACTGTCAGGACTGGCAGGACTGGAAGAACTCGCCGGGCGGTTAATGCGAACTACCGTGGATTTTTCGAAAGTGAAGCCGAACAATAGCCGAAAGGGACACGCACATCCTTGCTCTGCATAATGTTACGTAAAATTCGAATAGTTTTTGTCATCGAATGAGCATGGTTGACTTCAGCGAAAGATTTTAGCAAAAATAAAATTCGCAGAAGGCATTAAACAATATTTGAGAACCCAAAACTGACCCTATTGATAAGGATTTCTGGGGTTTCGGGCTGAACTGACCGGTTTGTGCACATTTTCGCTAATTCCCAGGTTTCGGATTAGTCAGAAATAATTTCGGCTTGTTTGCCTGATAAGGAGAGAGAGAGTACGACTTGGTATTGAAAAAGCAACTTAAGCTCAACTGATTTTATTCAGATCCGGGCATTATCTCCCATGACTTTGCCAGCAATCAGCAAACGAGACTATATTATCACAGCGAGTGAAAGCAAAGTAGTCGAGATTTGGAATCGCAAACCGAACCAAAGTCGTTTGAGAACGCCTTCCACACGTGCTACACCATGTATGTGTAAGTAGGGCAGTAGTGCGTAAAAAGTGCGTATAGTCCGTTGATAAGGTTCAATCTGAGGAAACTAACCTGGGTTAACAAATTGGTCCATAAAACAGACCAAATATATATTAATTTGATTGTATTCTTCGAAATGAAACCCTTTATTTGCCTATGTCAATGGCCAAGATTTTGTTACTAGCTTTTAAGTTCATTCTTAGCACAATTTTAACCCTCGGCTCTAAAAATAAAACAAAACAAAAAAGAGGATGCTTAAGGCAAACAAAACAGAGTTCGCAATTTTTTTTTTTTGGGAAAAAAAGACAAATTTTGGGTAAATATATCGGATGAAAACGAGGGCTGTCAACAAAGAGACAATTGTTGTTTAAAAAAAGGGGGAAAACGCGAAAATAAAACCGAAAGTGAAGGCTTAAACCATCGAACGCAACGCATGTGCCTTGAAGCACCCCTACGGTTACAGCATAGGGGTTTTT
Source organism: Drosophila parvula (assembly GCA_018904695.1). NCBI lineage: Eukaryota > Metazoa > Arthropoda > Insecta > Diptera > Drosophilidae > Drosophila > Drosophila parvula. Next base: position 15,867 of record JAEIIG010034974.1, read on the forward strand.
ATTTTATTGTTTGGCAACCCATGAGTGTGCCCACAATTTTTAAGTAATTTGTAACACTCGATCGATTTTTTGCTGGGGTTTTTAAGAGTCCAATTTCTTGATTTATAGTCAATCGGGTAGTAACGATTTTATGATGTTGACAGTGGTTGAAACATGCGAAAAATAAAGGTGGAATAAAGTATGCGAAATTCATTATGTCTTCAGTTCCATTCTAAACCACGTGATTTATTTCGTAATCCTTCTACTTAAAGTTGGGACCTGGATTTAAATTGTTCCCGTACTTATCATTAACCATCCGCTAATCGGCTGTGCTAATCTCTGGATAGAACTGGCACGGCTAAGGCTACCACTTATTTAAATCCACTTTTAATTCGATGGGAAACCCTTTTCATGCGAGCGAGTAAGAGGGAAGACAATGCTGAACTAAGTTTGGATAGGAACTAGCAAACGTGTATAGAATAATTAGCCAATTTCCGAATATTCTCAACTTGCGGTTCCACATTAAAACTGTACTTAATTACAAAATTGTATTTCAAAGACTTTCGATTCAATTCACCCTGATCTTGCCGCATCGCTCTCAGCAGCATCCCTAAGTCAAAATTGTATCTCGTTTTTTACAGACACGTCGTGCATGCGGCACGCTTACTGAGAGGGATGGGATATTTTATATCAAATTAATAAGGAGGAACCCAAGGGGCATAACTTCGTACCTTTGGCGCATGCCAAACGTACGTCATTCTGAAAGCGGGTGCTGATATCATTTTAAGGGCAAGGGTTAAGAAAGAGTAGAAGAAAAACATTGTTGAATGAATTAGCTCTTTCCGAGCGAGTTTTCGTAATCCTAGTGATATAATCAGGAAGCCTTGGATCATGGGATTACCTAAGCTGGTCGCGGAAGAGTTCCTATAGGGATTAAGATTAGGCTGCCGCCGCAAGAGAAGGCCGGATTAGAAACATACGTCCATAATCATGCATTTTGGCTATCTGTCTTGTATACTCTTATTTCAAGACAGGCTGTGTAAATCGGTTACATTTGAACTTGGTTTTAAATAATCAAACTCATATTCCTGGTATATTTTCCACATTCCTCAGTGGGCGACAGTTGATAACAATTTTCGTTAATTGTTAGCGAAAATAATGGATAGGTACAAGAGGACTGCATGTAAATAACACCCACGCAAAGGGGATTAGGAGGCTAATCCGCCTTGTCCAAATGACCAGGAAAATATGCTTTCCCAGATCCTGAACAATGACTACGAGTCGTTACATACATACTTGCAACATATTTTCCACTTTCGGTGGGCAGTTCCTGAGCTAATTACAATTGTAAGCAGTCTTACATTTAAGGGTACATTATATATTCTATTCGAAAGATTACACCGCATATTTGAATAGTTCGCTTGGCCCCGATCTATGATTTAAATATGTATGGATTTAGCTTCATTCAGAATCAGGACCATGAGGCGTTACAACGCACTCGAGTGGGCCAGTTAAAAAACGCTAAACAGCCATAAAATCACAGGTAGCAGGACTCATAATAAAAAAACATTAAAAAAACGGAAGTGCCAGTAAAAAAAAGTCAACCACTTACATTCGTAAAAAAGTCAAGATAGCATAAAAGGCCCGGGAAAGAGTGAGATAGTTGATTGAGCTGGAATCTACACCCAGTGTGCGGCGAATTCATTTACGACGTGTTGGTGGCATGCAAATGATCAAAAACGCGAGACGACATGGCCTTGTTTATGACGGAAGGATCCTACGACCTACGACATTCTTAAGCCGGATTTAGTTCAGTTTTGCATATTTTTTGCATTGTTTTTCTTTTTCCTTTGCCCATTTTTTCTTTTTAAGAGAAATTTGACTTCTTAATTGCCGGCTAACTCTCAAGGCTGGTATTCTCTCTACCTGTGACCCGCAGCCAGCCGAGGACTCAACGGGCAAAGAAGGAACCCACGCTTACAGGTAGATCTGCTTCCTTGCTCTGCCGTCTGCTCTTAGTATATTTAGGAATTCCATAATTATGATCCTCATTGGGCCCAGAGGCCTGCGTTCTTGCGAATTAAAGAAAACGAAAGAAAAAAAAACAAAGCAGGCCGAGTCGCGAAAAAAATCGCGACGCGCTCTAAGCCGGAGATTAGCCGAGGGATTTAGAGGAAAATCCGTAAATATTACGCCCCTTTGCAGGGGATCAAGCTTAATCGCCATGCTTAAGACTGGCTTATTTGCTTGAAAAAATTTAATCCGTTTCTGAAGGTAGCCGTAAGATGTTTTTTCTATCCCATTCCAGATCCCAGCTGCTGGAAAGAGGTAAAACTCGGGAGTTGAAAAAATAAATTGAAGCAAATTGCTTTTTATTAGCATGCGTGAAGAAAAAGTTGAATCCCTGGATTAAGCTGAACCAGTGGCTTGTCCACATGACCTGCGCAGGTAACTCGCTCACTTCAATCCCGGAAAATGTTGATTAGCTACTGATCCAGTGATCAGGCTGGGATTATAGTTAACTTAAGGAGCCCGATTAGACTTAATCTACGATACGCGCCAGGAAAGTGTAGGATTGTGGCGCAACAAGTAAACCGCAGTTCCGCAGATCACGATTAATCTGAGGATTAAAACTGCGCCACGTGGAAAATCTTGTGCGCTGGGCAAATTATTTGAATGAAGGGAAAATAACTAGATTATGGTTACTGCTGGCTTTGTTTTCTATATAGAATTTTACTGAAATTATAATTAGGAATAACCAAATTGATGCAGAATAGAAGTGGGTGGTTCAAATTTAAATCAATTTGTATACAACAACATTTATACTGTACATAATAATATTTTTTTAATAATTTGATGATTATATTATTATTATATGAACTTTGGAAAATTGTCATTTGTTCTGCTGTGTTACTTAAGAAGCCCGGACTAATCGTCGGTCTTCTCTGAAAAAGGCACCCATCCTAATTGTAAACAAAAAATAATTCGTAATGTAATCCTTTACTGGGGCAATCCCTGTCGGCGTCAAGTAACAAAAAGAGTGTAAAAAGGTTAAGAAAGCGGAAAGTCATTCAGCGTTAAATAGATAGCTAACTTTCTTTCGAGACCTCGATCCTTTTGAGATGATCTAATATTTTTCTGAAACTGTTTTAATCGATCCATACGCGTCCTGAGATATTCTTGTCTTTATTTGCCAAAACAAAAGATTTGGGAAACCAGGCTGGAGGGTGCCCTTACTCATGTGATCGTAGGGCTACTGTGCTCTTTACTTTATTGTCCAGAAATTCTACTTCCTGTGAGATTGCTTAACGAGTCATAGGCTGTAGCACTTCCTGGACAACTATTGTTGGGCTTAAATTATTTTAAAGATGTTCTCGTTCTTGGTTCCGACAGTTATTTCCGCCTTCATTTTAACCAGTGAATGTTTGCCACCGCCAGGATTTCAAATTAGTTGTCCTTACTCATTTTTTAAGTATTTTCGTGGATATGATCTGTGGCTTCTTGAACATTTTATTTTTTTTCCCCGCCAACAGCAGATGCAAATCACTCCCAGACGTATAATTGGCGAATGATTTTCGTGGCTTTTCGTCCCAGGCGTGGCTTTCCTTATCGTTGCCCGCTGGGCCAGTCACGCAACTTTCTGCTTATGAGCACTTTGCTTCTTATCAAGCTCTGTCCCGCGCTTATTCCTGCACTATGATGCTGAGCTAAATTATATTAGACAAAAATACCTATAGAAACATTTAAGCATAAATTTGCGAGTTGAAACGCAGCGTCAAGATCAAGGCTTTCGCTGTGCTTATCAGTAGGTCGTACAATGCACCCGGAGCGCATTTTAGTCAACCAGTTTGTTATCAGCATCAAAGCTATTTATTTTTTCAAAGAACTCGCCCTCCTTTCGGTTTCAAAGAGTGGGGGAATGGTAGAAAAACATACATGAATTATAATTTATACACTTGGCAACAGAGTGTGCCAGGGATTGTCACGTAGGCAGTGAGGTGATCAATTTACCCACGACTAGACTCGAATCATCTTTATTTTTTTGAGAAGCAATAATTCTTTTTAGCGATACCCTTAATACGCCGATATAACTATGTATGCCTAAATTGATTGTTCTTTTTTGTTATTAATATTGCCAGATGTTTTCATTGTTTCTTATAATTTTAATTAATATATGCCTAAATTAACACACTTTAAATATGAATAACAGAAACGGTTAATTCATTATTCAGAACATAATACCATAAGAATAGGCTAATCCCAAGAACACAACTTTTTTTTAATGTAGCAAGATAAGGTCCCGATTTCAGTCATGGCCGTTCACGGCAATGGCAACGCCATAGCAGCGCCAAAAATGGAAAGGTGCAACGGAGATGTTGACATGATGTCACTCACATGTCCGCAAGTCAATCCAATTAAACAAAACCACGCAGTGGAAACCGCAAAAAGTTGAGGCGTGACAGGATAATCAGGCGACAATTGTTTGGCAATTAGACTGAAGCGAAGTCGTAGAAAAGTCAGCTAACAAAAAAGAACTCAAGACAAGCATTAAAACTACAAAAAGTATACAAGTATCGCATTTCACACGGTTGAGCAGCTTTTCATTTCGGAACTTGAGGGGTGGCTGGACGGGTCCTTGTTTATTAGTGGTTGCCTGTCAGCAGTCCTATTCCTACTCTTGTCACTTTTTAGTAAAATTTTGCAAAAATGAAGCTGTAAATTGCAATGATTTTCCGATGACAGCTGGACGACAATTGATATGATGAGGGGTTCGAATAAGGGCCACACGCATATAGCCGGACTACGTGAAGCCAGTATTTGTAAGCATAGGTTGTCAACAAGCGCGCCAAATGGCAATTTTGAACGGCCAATCCTTTTTTAGGCTCGAGAGGGAAACAATTAATCAACTCTAATGCCACCTACAACAAATGAAGGTAGACCCGGTGTGTCATTAAATCAAACTGCATGATTTATGGACGGCGAGGGAAGCAGCTCCTTTCCCTTTCCCTTTCCTGCTCCTGAAGAATTATTGTGTATGTCACAGGCTCCGATGTTCTCTTTTTCTTGTCACTGGCATTTTAGCTTTGTTTAGATCCGGAATCGGGCTACACCATTAAAAATTTAACAACGACACTCAGCCAGTTGGCTAACTTCCATTCCGGCAGATTCATTAATCATAATTCAGGCATAGCCCACTTCAATAGACTTTTTACTTCAGATTATTTGACGTTACTCAACAAAAGACCAAACTCAAGACTACAGTTCAAGAATTTTCAATGGTCGGTAAAGTTTGTCGTTACTCCTCTGGGTCTCCTTTAAAAATTCTCGTCATGCGGTCTCGTTTTAGTTAGTCAACTTTACTGAAGAAAGGAGAATTGCAGAGATCTTCATTCTGTACTGCGTTAGCACAATTGATTGAACAAAACAGATGTTTTTTAATTCATTATCCAAAGCCACAGTTTATTTATTAAATGATGCCATTGGTATTTCAGTATTCGGAAATGCTAAACTATACCCAAAAAGATATTGGTCACATATTTGTGGCGAATACATTTGACGGCTTATTCAATTTTGAAAATTGGAATCCAAAAGCACAGGACAAGCCACCCTAAGCTGAACTGGTATGTAGAACTAAGTATATTGCCTGCGGAGTTGACCGAAAAACCTGCCAAACCGGCGCCTAGGCAACTGATGTGTGGAAATTAACTATCAGCACATATCCGACCGCGAGCAAGGATTTTTGCACTCATCTTTGCAAAGGGGGACAGTAGCTTCGCCATGCTGCGTTGATAAGTACTTTGCCTCACAGAGTGGACACGTTTCTGCTTATTGTCCGGGCAACCGATTGAGATGTCACCTTGCAGCATTAACATAAATTATCGATTCGTTGCGAGATTCTTACGTGATGTATCAGCAAATTAACAGACATTCAACCCAATAAGATTATCCTTTCTTGCTGTTCCTTTGATCGACCGCCCTATACATATGTGAGCGTGTGGGGATTGGAAGTGTATCGAAAAACTTGTCCCTCTTGAGTGACACACTGATGGAATTAGGCATCAAATTCATTTGCTGTCTTAGATGTCCCCGCAATCCTTTTAGTTGTTGAAAATGCACGTATTCTTGGCAGTTTGGCCGAGCCAGTAATGTAAGAATTGGGTTTGTGGTACGTAGATACTTTAAATCTAACCAAACCATTAGGTGAAGTCAATTCTTTAAATTGTATTTACCAGACCTCTGAAATAACCACCCTTTGCTATGTAGGCAAGTCATTTTAAAGGAAAAACAAGCTGCAAGCAATGATAATCAGCGGAGTATTTTTACAGAGCTGATTGGAGGAAAATGACTGGGTTTCGCTGCGATTCGAGGGGAACAATACGAGTAAGATAACCCAAAGTCAGTCTGGTCAGGGGTTGTCGGTGAAAGCAAATGCATTTCCGGCTATGTTTACTCAATTGCAATTTCAATCGACTGTCACCGACTAAGCGACTGATAAGAATAAGAAATTTCCACGAATGAAGAGGAGAGTGGAGGCGGGATGTATTTTTAAAATATTGTTATTGAATAGGCAAATTAAAATGTTGCTGAACTTGGCCTCTTTGTGTGTGGGTGATGACAATCCGCGCCTTATCTATTTTAGAAGCACTCCAAAAGTGACTGGACATTTGGTTAGGTTGAATGTTTATTTACGTTGTGGCGCCAGTCAAAAGGGGACTAATGAACTTGACCCAAGACAGTAATGGAACTTTCAGTGCGGGCCCTAAAGTTAGGTATACGGTAACCTATGAACTCAAGAGCAGTTTATTTCACTTTTTGGCTCATTAGTTCTTGACCAAGGCAAATCCTTTGCAATTTTGCCACTAGAAAATTCCAGTGGCCTAGAAGGAAATGAAAACAAAATACAATACTGACCCTAATCAGAGATGCCCAAGGAACCCACGCAAAACATGTGCAATCTTGCGAAAAAGGATAACAAATTTTAAGCACATGGGATGGCAGGATATCGTTGGCTGGCCTTCTGACCAGGGTGCCGTGCCGTTGATGAGAAACGCAGACGAAGAATGTGCGCATTGAGGCGAGCATGCAAAATGTAAGGCCGGCCTGGCCTCTCCAGCAAGAAAAACAAGTTCATGCGGTACAAAACACATATGCCTCGTTGAATTTTATTTTTCCACTTCTTGTTTGTGAAGAGAAGGTCCTCGTCCTTATCCCTCGAAGGGAAACCCGACACTTGGGTAACTAGGACATAAAACACAAATAAATCAGAGAGGCGCTCGATAAAAGTAAAAACCATTTCCGGTATCAGCGTGTAGTCCAGGCAACTTTCGATTTCGATTGTATATCAGAGGCAGGGAGATTTTCTATAATTTCCACGTCAAATCGAGAACAATACCAGGGAGAGCCACGCCCCTGAAACATTCAAATTTCATTTCCGCGTAGGCAGGTCTTTCGGTAACGATTAATCGATCGAATTTGAGGACTGAAAGTAAAATCGGAATTTCCGGCCAGGTATTGTGTGGTCTCATAATGATCACTTATCATGTTGCAAAAAAGGTGAAAGTTGGTTTCATTAGGGAGTAGTTTGCGGTTTGATGCATTGGCATTCTGATTTTTGTGGTAAAAAAGCCATTTAGTAAGAAAGCCCGCATAGTTTCCTATTTTTGTTTAAATTAAAGTAGCAGCATATCCGTTGTGACAATTTCTTTAGTTTATACCGGCCCCTTCAGTTCCACCCCTAATGACTTGACAATTTAATGGAATCTAACTAAATATTTCCGCTCATTGTTAATCAATTTTTTGTATACAAATTGCCCTTTGGAATGTTCGATCATAACCAATTTTACAAAGCCTTAGATCGATTCAAATATATCTAAATAGATGCTGGCGTAACATTTCAGTGATGAGGCAAGCACACAAACTATTTTTTTTTTTTTAATATATATACATATAGTGAAATTTCACAGCAACACATGCTAAATTCAAAGGAAAGCGGGATGTGAATGTAAATTGTTCATTTAAGCTACGTGGGAGATATCCTAATCATTCGATTTCGATCCATTTAAGAATTAAAAAGTGTAACACAAGAAGTTATCTACCGTCTACTCTAGTGCGAACCTTTTTTCAGTTCCAGGAAAAGATGTTAATCGCAATGAGCTGCGTATCCCAAACCTATAGTATCATTTAATCATGATAAAGGTAATTCGATCAATATAGGAATCATTCCGCATTTGAGCAGCCCTTTCTAAATCAAGTGTTTTGTGATTTCGTGTACCTGTGTCTAAAGTGGAAATAAAAAGTATCAGGTGACTCTTGCCTTGCCGTTCCCATAAAAATGACGAACTTACCGCCGATCTTATCTAGTGGTTTTTAGTCATTTAGTTCTGCCAATGTTAATTGTAAAGCCTTAATTGATCTAGCCCGTTTTTTTTTTTTGTTAAATATTGGCAGTTCACGCGGCTGTAGGCCAATGTATATTTGTATGTATTTTTAATCAGTACCCTAACTCTGAAGTATAGTCAGTCAGCTGACCATTAAAACAGTTTTTAAATTACAGATAAGTAATACGAAGCGGTTTTAATTTGGGCTCTAGACGTTCCCCTGCAGTAAATGGTAAATCCTTTGTTCGGACTTCGGCTCGCCTTCAGGTCTGTCTCGTCATTTCTCTATTGCTTTTGTCTGCTGGCCACATTGTCCAGTAAAAAAGGTTTGAGTGTGCACTCCGAAATTTCGCAACATGTTTCACATTATTGATGATGAGCCGCCTCGGTAAGAGATCCTTTTATTTTCCGCTGCATTGCAGCATCGGGATCATAATGAGCGTCTCATAAGGGATTTGGGAAACATGTCTGAATACTCCGCCACAGGATATCGCTTAGCTCCCACATGGCCTTGTATAATCACGCTTGACCAGTGTAGTTCTTGTGCGGATTCTTTCTTTCAAATTAGTTCACTTGGTTAAGCGTGAAGAGATGATTAATAGAGGTGCAATTTTATGGTATGTGTGAGTCACCTATGTACATACTACTATATAATGTTAAATATGCAGAGTAATCCAGAGGAAGCCTATAGGCGCATAGGAGGATCCTCTAGCAATGTGTTACAATCACTTTCCCATGACATGCAGTCCACATCCTTGCATCATGGTATCCTTTTTACATGTGTGGGAAACAAACACTTTCCCTCGCTGCCTGCAACTCGCTGCTCGTCTCGCATTACATTTTGTACATCCTGTGGCAACCTGCAAAGGATTGACATTCAGCTGACAAGTGTCATTGTAGTAAATACAGAATATGTCGCCTTGGAGCAGTGGGAAGAATAGAATAAGAAGGGACCAACCAAAATTATGCACCAACTAGAAATAGTAGCGGAAATAAAATCCAAGGAATAAAACCTAGTTGAGTGCTAAAAGGATATTAGGGCCTAAGTGTCCTCGAATCGTAAAATTGCCGCTTAGGCCAAAAAAGCAATCCTGAAATTCCAGCTATGTTTCTACGTCGGAATTTGTGTACTCTTCTGCGCACAAGTATAAGTGCATATAAGTATAGGGCTTGCTCAATTGAGATAGAAATGTTTTGTACATTGGCCAACTCGTCCGCCTCCAGCTAAAACACAAACCCAAGTTTAAAAACTTTCAGCTCGGATTTCTGGCAGCAAGTTATTCCCAAAATAAATATACCTCAATATATAGAGCACTTCAACGCGAATGCAATAATTTGCAGACATCACATAGCAATGGACAGCATTGTCCCTTACATTTTTTCGCTTACACGGGCAATAAGTTGCCTTCGTCCTGTGAAGCAACTTCTCCGCCTCCCAGGACTCTGCTTCTCGTGCTTTTATGGCGGCGCATTGACACATCGGTGTTCTTTGGTGCAAATTAGCTGCCACCCTGCTATAAGTAGCGGTCAAGTCAGCTTCCTGGGATATTTTTTGCGCCGTTGAATGTTTTACGCATCTCGACTGGCATTAAACGCACCATTATGTGGGCATATAGGATTTCTTTGAAATTGATGTTTTGTTTTTCCTTTATGGATTAGATGTGTAAGTCGTGGTACTTTTCACATGGCGACCTCGGTTTTGCGGCGGTTTAGAAAGGGATAATATATAATTTAAGTGAGTTTGCTTGTGACCAAAGTTTATTGCCTACTTAATTTCAATTTCTTTCTGGTTTTAAGTTGGACAATGTGTTCCCCTCGGCGATTATAAATAATTCGTGTGCCTTTATTTCATCCTAAGAGCGCTATTTTTGTCGGCAGTTCATTTTTTTCACTCAGATCTTCCCCTCTGTTAAATTCAAATTCGTATCCGACAAGCGTGCTCAGCGCCTGCTGCATTTCAAATGTTAAAAAGTTCAAATATTTCCTGAAGAAATCCCAAGCAAATGTCTCATTTCCTGCAACAATTGTCTCCATGTGCTCACCACTTGGAGAAACGAATAATATTTTTTCTCGGTTGAGCATAGGGGAGGAGCCAAGAGACGTAAAGAACTCTTCTTGTATAATATAAGGCAAGGCATATGCATATGCTCAGCTCTGCACATGGTCACCTTTGCATGACCTTGAGTGCGTGCCTAAAATGAGGGGCTGGCTGGGGAAATAGGTATAGGGGGGACATACGGAATTTTTAGAAAATATCTTTTTATTATCTTTTTGGTTAGTTCATTTATAAATCAAGGGCCCGGGCCCTTCATTATTATCTGCTTTTTACTTTTTTTTTTTCTTTGCGTCTATACTTGCACCAATGAAACACACTGTCCCAGGTATTTAAAGTCGAAGCGAAATTCGGATTGCAGACCACAAACGCCCTTGCATTATGAAAGATAATCTTTTTGAGGCTGGACAACAAACAAAACCCAAACACCTGAGCCAGGGAACACCTGTGAGAATGTTCAACAAAGCGCAAACGATGCGCAAAAATTGCATGAATCCAGAAACACCTTAAGCAAATACCAAGATAGAGAATTTGAGACCACTTAACTCAAACAAAAACCACAAGAGGATGCTGCCGAGTTTTTGAAACAGAGCTGAACAACTCTATGAAGTGCATCCGTTTGCGTTTTCACTTTCACAATGAAAACCAAAACCACAGCGAAAAAATAAACATGCATGTGTATGTATGCACAGGATATGCTATTATTATGTCCTTGCCCTAGTGTCCTAGATTGGAATGGAAAACAATGAACCGGACACTGCGATCGAATTGCCAAAAGCAGATTGCTCATAGATAACGAAAATAAAAACTGAGCATATGTACATATGTATGTACGTACGTACGTGCCCTTGTATTAACACGAGGATAATTAATATAGTAAATTCTTATTAAAAGTTAAAAATATATAATAATAATAAAAAAAAAATTTTAAAAAACAACGTATGTAGGGCCGCCGTAGCCAGACATGATAGTGTCTTTCTTTCTTTTGCTTTAGTCTGTATTTCTTTGTCTGGATTCTTCTACGCAACCTTGGGAATTTTTTTTTACCCTTTCTTGTTGCGGCAAGTGTCTTAAATCTTTTATTCTTTCCATTTTGAAAACTACATTGTGTCAGGCTCAGTCACCTTGTCCCGAAGATAAAGGACCCTTTTTGTATTGTTTTCTTTTTAGCCTTTTACTTCCTCTGAGTCGTGTTGTCTTCATGTGTGTAGGTTACAAGCCGCAAAGTCGAAGGACTGACTTAAATCCTTGCGCAAGTTTCTGGAATAAAACGAGGGTCAAACACTTACAATATATGTACATATATATTTGTATCTATGTATAGTGTGCTGGAAACGCAGATGGTTTTTTGCCTCTGTGAGAACTAATTGCTAGAGCTGGTGAATCCGGCTTATTGTAGGTGTACATTTATTTATTGCTGCATTTTGGCTAACCACTCTCATGGAATGCGACTCACTACTAATAATAATTCGCTATGTAAGAATATACTAATTATGTACATACATACGTCCATGCGTCCTCCGTCTTTTTATGTTTTCCTATTGAATGACGGAATGCCCGTGCAAACACCATCCCACTTTGTTTCCATATTCCACCTCATTCGAGTGGCGGCAGATGAAGACCTACACGTGCTCCATTGCTGGGCGCCCACCCATAACAAACAAAAATGGCCGCCAAAACAGAGACGGAAAACAACACGCATGTGCTCCAATTTAACACTTTCGCTCTCTTTCGCCCGCACGTGTCGCCCAATTTAACCCTTTTAATGCCGTCTCCGTCTGCTCAGCGTCTGTCGGCCATTGACTTGCGCTCTTTCGTATGTGAAGCTCCATCCAGTTCTTTTCGCCTTTCCCCAATGCGCCCACCGGAACATATCGGTTCTCTCTTTACTCGTCACCATCGCTCGGCATGCTCTTCGCCGCAACCTCTTCGCTCAGTGAAAAGGGGAAGCTACAATTTCAATGTTTTTATTCTACCCCTTCATTGAGCGCTCATGGGTTTGAGTGAGTTTTTTTTCACGCGGTCTCTACTTCTCTCTATCTCCGCACCCTATACCTACATACATATGTATGTATGTATGTTTCTTCGTATGTATTTTATATTGAAAGCGAAAGGATTTTGTACATTAAAAGGGTGAATGGGAACATTTGGGGTAGTTGCTTATTTTTATCGATTTCTGAGTTCCTGCGCCAGTATATTAGTGCGGCGAATACACATATACACACACTCGTGCACGACTCTTTCATTGCCATTCGCCCGCTGTTTCCCTCTTAACTCTTTATTTAGCGTTCGTGCATTATTTTTATTTCGACAGCGTCTCTCACCGATTTGTGTGTGTTTACATCTGTGTGTATCGCGATATTTTGTCGGATGAGTCAGCCAAGTAGGCGGAGTTTGATCGATAATATTTACGAAATGGCGTCAACTCTTTGAGTTTCTTTTTCTCAATAACCGATTAGGGCCGTACTTCTTGTAACTTTCTACATATATCAGCTTGGCCTATTTTAATAGGGCAGAATGAATTTAATTGAAATAAACAGGGCAATTACAAATATACAATTTTTTACACAAAAGCAGTAATTCATGTGATGACATTTATAATCCAAGTGGGATGTATTTTTTTATTTATTGGAGACTTACATATGTATACAAGAATGAAAGAATTAGTGGAAGCTTCAAGATTTACATTTTAGTTATTAGTTAAATAAGTAGTTTGCAATTTATAATCTAGAGGGAATTCTTATATTTACCAAACAAATTTGTACTATTCTAGAAAAATAATTCTTCATAATGCTGGCCAAGAATTAACAGAAATACTAGTTATATATGCAGTATATAGTATATCCATAAATACATAAATGTATATGCACATATGTATATGGTATATAAGTAAACAGTTTAAAATTAATGAATAATCTAATAGTAGGAGTCGGCAGTACCGAAATATCCCGTAATATAGTGTTTTCGCATATATATGTAAGATAGAAAGTTTACTAGCGATCTGGACCGCCACTGGTTCATCCACCTTGTGCATTCTCATCCTTGGTCTCTTCATAGCGTATTCATTAATAACTAATATCCTGAAGCCACAAATAACATTACCTCCGTGAAGAGGCGACCCATTGTTGTTTTTCTCGTGGTTTTCAATTACATAAGAGACAGGGAGAGCCTGTAGCTTAAATGACATGTGTGTATGTTCATCCGAGTCTACATACATATGTATGTGTATACCCATCGATGAAAGTTTGAAATTAACACCAAAAATGGTCAGGCCAGGCCTGCGTAATTAATGAGTGCCGAAACCCCCCGAGGAAAATAAGAAAGTTTGTCAAGAAATACACTACAAAAAAGGGAGGGGCATTTATTTTCAAAGGGAAAACGCCTAAGTGTACTGTATGTACCAGGTACCAGGTCACAATGCTGATTTTCCTCTGTGCAGTAAAGTTTTTGTTTGCCCAATCGGTCAAACTGCTCGAACTTAGCTTGTGGCAGCCTACAAGCAAATGATTTTAGCTTTATCCTCCTTGCCTCTCATATTTCCCATCCACCTAAATTCCTTGCTAGTTTTCCAGGGTTAACTTCATTTTCTTCTTATTAAGTTGTTAGTCTTATAGCTATACGAAGAACAGCTTTCCCACGCACTTTTTCAATATATATTCGATTTATTTAAATTACTTGTTCGAAAGTAAGAGCAATAAATTATGTAATTAGAATTGGGATGCCTGGCAACCCTCTCCAATCGGCGCCTCCAATTGAAAGTGCTGAGCTGATGACCACATTTGCGTGCCAAGGCAGCGGCTGCTCTTTAAAATGAGCCTTGCATGATAAGTGATTAATGGCAAACACAATTCCCACCGCCATACGACCGTAAATGTCTGAAATCCAATCCAATTCGACTACAGGAAGCGACAACGAATCATCCAAAATAAACAATCCGTTGCGGTCGCAGTTCTTCTTTAATCGGCCTTATTCATATGTTTATCATGGTATATTCAAAGCAAATCTTGTTTAATTCGTATACAAAAGACTCATTTATAAAAAAGAATGTATATATTTTTGGCATCCATCTATACAACGGATTGAGATGGTCAAACTTTTGTACTAAGTTTAAGTGGATAGCTCATAAAAACGGCCGAATGTGTGATGATGAAGCCCCGATGTGGGTGTCTCTTTGTAGAATACGTATCGTAGGTGGATCTGTTTCAAAATTGTGCCGGAAAGCGTTCTTTTGAATTGCCAGACGGGTGTAATGACTGGGCTTCGTATAATCCCCGGAACTGCCTCATGTCGTATTTTCTCCGAGTCTTCGACTAACATCGTTTCAATTATAAGCTGTTATAAAAGGTTAGGCGTTCTGTTCCCATGATCGAGGGTGGACAGCACACCACACTCCGCCACGATATGGTCCATTGAAACTAACGATCGACACATGCAACTAGTTAGCATTATGTGAGTGTACAATGTACGCAAGTTATATAAACTGCAGGAAAATATATTGATATTAATGTGCGACGAAACGTAACTCGATCCCAGGCGTATGGACAGTTGATTGGTTCTCCAAGAAACAGGAAGTTCGATCAATGTCTTAATTTATGCTAAGAGGTAGCCCAAGGGCCACCAATTAGTTTTAGTTTTTCGATTGAAATGCCTGCCCATTTAGTGTGGAGAACGCCTACAAGAAAACCAGACGAAGCCAATTAATAGAGTCGCAAAACAAATTAACCCCAAGAAATCAACACGAAAGTTCTCGCCGCGAGACTGACACACGTCAGAGCGTCAAGACGATAAACGCCATATGGCATGGTTCTAGCTCCGGCGGTTCCTCAAATATATAAAAGTCTTCCAAGCAAAAAAAAAAACAAAGTCGGATCCGATACAGCGCACATGCCGAGATTTCTGGTTGAGAGACGCGTGCGCCAGTGACCCTTTTATATTGCAGGATGCATGGGAAAAATAGGCAAACTATATTGAAGTGGGGAATACAAACTGGCGATGATCACTAAATTAGGGGTTAAAAGACGAAGACGAAGAAAAAAAAACGCTGAACAAAAAACGGAAGGCGAGAGAGTCAAGAAAGGGGTGCCATGGATAGGGAACAAAGCCAAGGGACGCGATCTCTAAATACTTGATAATGAGCTCACATTTTCTTTCCCCTTCGTTGTCCCGAATCAATCTTGTGGCTCTCCCTTTGAGTTCAGAATTGAATTATCTTTCGAGGGTGCCCTGTGGCATTTTAATGTGCCTAATGTGTCACCCTTTCCTGCTGTCGAAAGAGTTCACATGGGGACCGCCCAATTGTTAGTTGCGAGGTGATCCTCAAGTGACTTCCTCGGTTATTCAAGTCGCTCAAATGTCAAATTAATCATTTACTGTCTGTTTGGTGTTAGTGGTGGAAGTTGGATGTGACAGGTAGTTGATTTAGCGTTTTAGATTAAGATAGCAAGAGGAGTCCTTCACGTTCCTTGATGTCAAGATATGGATTTGGGTAAGGCAGCCGATTGGGTCTGTATTTTTAATCAGCTATAAAAGGTCCAGGCAACTTCAGGTTCAACTCTTTTCCTTAAAAAACGAACCTCTATATCATAAGCTGCAATAGGAACGATCAGGGCCAATATGGCAAATGAGGCCATTTTTTAAGATATCCAAATTAAGCTTCAATGATCTGTTCTTATTATTATAAACAACTTATTACAGCTTTAAAATCAGATTCAGATTGCAAAATGACAAAATGACATTTTTCTGTATTTTTTAATATTTAATTTTTTCTATCCGAGTTGTTCCAATGTTATTTTATCATATGGAAATATGTGGTCCTAAAAATTGCTTGGTAGTTTCCCAGAAACAATAGCAAGCAAACATTAACTTAACGCCGCTTCCCGGAAAACGCCTCTAAACTCAATTTACGTAAGCCCCCACCTGATGGCTTATCAAATGGCTTCACCTGTATAAGGCACACACTAGCATCCTGTAGAGGCGAACAAGGCAAAAGATGGAACGGCTGCATGGCCGGAACTTTATCTTTAATTGAACCACAGCTCTTATCGAAAATTACACAAAATACTTAGGCAAATACGGGACGACCGAAGATCGTCCTAAACAAATCGCACTTGGGCTTCAATTTTTATCAACCGCAGCATTGCGTTTTCGTGCAATTAGGACAAACATCCTTTTTTGGTAAGCGGCGCGCGACGTACGTTATCCTTTTGTAAATATTGACGTCTACGCGTGCTCAAGTGCTCATTGGGAATCCTTTCGCTGCGAAACATTCATCTTTTGTAGGTACGCCAACTGTCGCGTTGCTTTCATCTGGTTTCTGGGTTGCGATTTGTGTGTTAACCAATACCAAGTTCTCAGTTTGTAGACCGCGATACCAGACAAATATTGACCAACTCTAATTATTCTTTGTTCTCTGCGATCATATGACCGCATATATTTTCTCATTGGCTGTGGTATATTTTTCAACGAGGTGTCAAATCACAGCATGTATGTAGGTATTATTGTGTATTATGTATATTGGAAAAAGAAAATTCCATATGCACCACTAGTTTGTATTCTTGGACAGCATCAGAAACGCCCATATAGGCTTTGGTCCGTCATAATTTCAGAATCTATATTTATTATCGTGAAACTAACTTACCTTAGGGATGCCAAATTTGACATTTCCATAGGGCGTAATTACGTTTCTGTTAATGAAGTAAGACTACTAGAAAAAAATTTATAACTTTATAACTTCTTATAATAAAGATAGAACGCAGGTTCAAAATTCCAGCGAAATACAATAGCTAAATAGCTCAGACATCTGTTGTTTATTTTCGAAAAAGAAAGTTGCCCATCGAGAAGGGAAGAATAGACAGTTAGCAAGTGTTGCGATCATAGATTGTGAGACGGGACGAATTCTAACTGGTGGCACACGGTGCTGAGAAAACCACAAGGAAGGGTCAAATTAGTGGAACATATGCTTGAGTGAGTGCCAGCCTGCGCCGAAAGTGAAGGTTACTAGTGTGAGGTCGAAATTGAAGCATTGAAGTAAAGGGTCTTGCCAAAGGTTGAGGAGAAGACCTCTTCGGGGAGAGTGCTGTCGCTTACTTTCATTTTCCTGCTAGCAAACCTCTTTTTTAAATGATTAGTGTGGCGCATCTAATTGATGGCATGTGGACCTCTTCAGGTCTCCCATATCTGCTTAAGGGGTAGTTTCGTAAAGTGCATCATTTTATTGGAAAAATACTCAAATAGTCAGTTGGTGTCGGGCAACACACCATACACACACACATCAACACCGCTTAGGCAACTGCAACAATCAAGATACGAAATTTAGGTTGAAAAAGGATTTGCTTCGTGGCTTAAGAGACCATGGCCACACATCATCAACAAGGCCGTCCCCAATGCGCATTCCCAGTCAAAGCTCAATCTCGATTCCAATCGCCGCGTCATCAAATAAGGCACCAAAGGCTCACGCAGCAAGTAAAAGTAGTAAAAAGTTGTAGGATAGAAGGGAAATTGGTGTGTTGGCAAATTGAGATGGCATTATTTGGTGTACCATGAGTTCCAGTTCCATCCCGCAATCATTGCCGGCATTCATTGTCCAACCCTTAAATCACAGTGTACGCAATTTTCTTAATAATCCTCAAGACAATATCGAAGGGCCATAACAATATCCTTTTCATGATTATCGGTTCTCGTTTGACAGTAAGTTTCTCTCGGGCCTTTAGACATTTCACGCAAAGCTTCCAATCACAAAGGACCCGCTTGTCGCTTGTATGTACATATGTCTATTTTATTTTGACGCAACAGTAACGTTGATGTTTATTGGTTGGGTTGAGGCGAAAGGATAATGATTGGACACCGGAAATACCATTAGATTCTCTGTTCCATCGAAACTGACCCACAAAAGCTTATCCGAATAGGTCATTATATTATATTTCTAGTTCGGATTTTTATTTAACATATTATTTCATAGTGGCAGAAGAAATCGAAAAGCACCCAAAATTATTAGAATAAAGCATTTTTTGTACTCCGTCGGAAAAAGTGTTCCTTATATCTCCCCCCTTGGTTTTTACACAATTTATCCTTTTTTCCCTAACATGAGTCATTTAAAATTCTTTTCATGTTTAAACGTGCCGAAGTAACCAACAGTAAAGAAGACGGAAAATATGTAGAAACTCAAAGAAAATATTATAGGTATTAAAATTTTAATGCAAATTGTTATTTTATGCAAGAATGTGCGCTCAAATGGCCCTTGTCCTTACCAAATCTCCCTTTGGAAAAGGACTGCCTAAAGGATTTCCATGGCCAAACATAAGTCGAAGAAAAATGTTTTTGTGTGCGACTTTTTGCGTTTTACTTGATATTATGCAGAGCAGTCGACCTTTGGCTTAGTAAAGACCTAGATGTGCATGTGTGGTGTGGGTGCTGGCCGGACCAGGCGGCTTCTCAGCCACATCACACTGCGACCCAGACCTTTTTCAATACCTTACATAGTTTGCAGTAAGGGAAGACTCAAACTTCAGCTCACCCTTAGCTAAAAAGGATAATTGAATTGCTTCCAGCGTCTGTTATTCAAATGGTTTGCAGCTGTCCGGTGGTATTCAATATTGTGAACTATATGGCCGCATTTACTAATTTAAACAAGAAGAAATGGAGATGATATAAATTATACAATAAGTATGTACATATATACGAATCTTTCCCTGGTCAAAGGTATAATATGTATGTATATTTATATACATTTATATAAGTATTTAGTTTGAGTAATTCACCCTTGCGGGAAATGGTTACAACATGATATATTCATCTAGAAATAGTTATTGACCAACATCTATAGCTTACTTTCTAACTAAAATTTTGTTTATTAATTTAAAGAACTTGTTATTTCTTTTTTTTTATATAATATATGTAAACACGCATTCTAAACATTTGCGTCTGGCTTCCTGCATTTGGAAATATAAAATAAATGGTACCCAGTTAGCAGTTTAAAAAAATGTTCCCAGTTAGCAATTTAAAAAATGTTTCACATTTTTACAAATTATCCTATATACATATGTATTTATTTTATGTATTCTTTATTAATGTTCATTAATTTTTTAAAACCCCGGGCTTTATAAGCTCAAAAGTGTTTAGGCAAACAAGGGCAAGATTTGCTTTATTTTATATTCATTCGCTTACGCTTTTACTTTACTGTCCCTCAAGGGTTGAATATATTTACAGAACCTATGGCCGGACAGGTCAGTGCAGTTTAATTAAAAGGCAAGTTGTGACAACAAACAGGTTAAGTGCTTAGGTTAGGGTTACGCTATGGTCATATGTGAATTCTCACAGTTTCGGTTTCAACGATGGAGGAATTAGTTTTCCATTTTGTTTAGAAGTTAACCAAACAACCCCGATATGTTAAAGGGTTGGATAGTGATATAAAAAATACTTGCAAAGGGTTGGCATATAAAAGGGAGGAATTGGTCTATATGAAAATATTCAAATGACCAATGAGAGCAAGTTGAGTTGGTATATAACGATTTTTAAATGTAGTAAACTTAAAAAATGAACATATTTTGATTGACAACATATAGTACTGCATCCTTTTTTCGCTTTTTTTTTCATACTGTGTTCAGCACGGTTTGTTCTGTCTTACTTTTTAGGTAGCGACAAAATACTATACTGTACGCATTAAAATTACTTCTATTGGTGCTACAGTTAACTTAACTATACGATCACGAAATAAAATGACCATTAAGTTAATTAATGCCCCTCAATTACGGTCAGTAAAAAGATTATGAACGCAGAACTCTATAGTTTTTAATCAAGAAATGATGTGAAAATATAGCACAGCATGTTTTCCTAACACGCCCAGTATTCCCCCAACCCCCTACCACGTTGACGCTCCAAGAAATCTTACATCATAAAAAATTGCTGCCTGCTGTTCGCAAATGCAATAAAAAAATCACTTACACATCCATATATGTATGAAGATGCAAAAAAAAAATAATTGGTAATATAATTACGATGACTTTTGGCCGTCATTTATTCTCCTCGAAGAAGCGTGCGGTAATATTGTATTAGTTTCAGTTTTATATAGTTCTGTCCCTTCCCAATTAATTAGTAGAATGGTCTTATACGCTCAGAACGACATCAAAATGGGCGCTCGATTTGGCATCTGAGAGGCTTAAGCAGCGTGCACATGTATGTCGCCTTAAAATTCTGTTTCTTTTATATATTCGTAGTAGTTTAACTTTGGTTTTAATTTTCATTTGATTTGTAGGAAATGTTATTGTATTACCCTTCGAGTCAACCATTATTGTTAATTTTAATATAGGAACTGTTTATTTAAATAAGTTCTGCGTAAATATATACATATATAACTCTTCAAAGACTCGCTATTCTTCATGTCTTTTTTCTTGCTTATGTAATCTCATTTTCAGCTCCATTTTGTGTCCTCATCTACAGAACGCAATTAATTAAAATTCTGCTTTTATAAGTACTCTGAAGCAAACATCCTTTACAAACAAACATACCGGTGGTGAAGGGAAGAGAGGTCGTTAACGGAATGAAACGTTAGGCGCCCGAGCCAAGCCTAAGGCGTGGGTAGTTAAAAGCGTTATCAATTCCACGCTCTACGCCGCGGCAGCTTTGTCTTTAATTGCAAATTACATTTTGAAAAATTATGCTTCAAAGGCCGTCAAAGATTAGCCAGGACTAGCTTAGGTATTTCTCCCTGTTCCCTGTGCCACGATGTCCTTAAAAAGGCAAGCGACCTTCGCGTAAGCAGAAAACAATTAGTATGCTTTTGATCCTTTGTTTACCCCAACAACAGCTAAAGCGACAAGGACAATACGCCCAGGCATCGTTAGCACCCAGCAGACCACGTCCAGCTTTTTTCCTTTTTGAAGAATTTTTTAATTTTCAAAAGCAAATTCTGAGTCATGAACACCCCATCCTCCTGCTTCCTATTTTAGCTTGGTCATGATGTTTCATGCGATTTGTTGTTTCTCATATCCGTTTCGTAAAATGCCCCTAAGACGTTTCGCGTCGTATCCACCTTCTTCTCGGTATACACTCGCGCGTTAATATATATTGCGGGTGTTGAATTCAAATGGCGAAATTGGGGTTGGGACTGAGGATATGAAAGCATAGGAATGGCTGCGTTCTTTTCCAAGAAATACATACCGAAGTCTGTATTTTAAATAAAATTTCAATTAATTATCTTTTCTTCCTCGTTTTAGCATTTCTTCGGCCATTGTTTTTTTCCTAAGAAGTTCTGTTAATACAAAAACTTATTGAGTAACTTATACATTTAACAAGGATGCTGTACTAGGAAAGTAACTACAAATTTTATACTACAATTAGACAAAATAAAACTTTATTATAAAGTGATAGAAAGTAGCAAAATACATTTCGAACCTAGGTGGGTTTTGACTATTTTCTGCAATTCGAAACACAAAACTAGTTCGACTACTTACCACCGAATCCACCATAGTTAAAGAATGGCCAAATTGTCGTTATTCAGAGAAATCAATAGTCTGTTTCATTTTTAGCGACTCCGTATACGTCGCATTACCCTCTTCACCCACAAGTAACCCTTGTGATGATGGTGCGAACACCACCAACCCTACGCTGTCAACCCATTTGTTTTTTCGTTGCTTTTTCCCTTATTTTTGACAGCGAAAGCAGCAGCAGTAACCGAAGACGACATGTGGCCAAGAGGCAGAACTGGCACTGGACCTGGCCAGACCGGTTAGTCTCGTCGAAGTTCAAGCAAATACACCAAGAGCGCTCTAAACGTTCTGGGGTGGGTTTTGCACCAAGCTAAACATAAAAATAAAAACTTTTTATACGTCTTGCGAGGGTAAAGCGGCCCGCACTCATCCAGCCAGCCAGCCAGCCTATATACACTTGAAGGGTACGGTTGTGGGACTTTTGTCACATGTGTCTCAATGTGTGTTGCCTTTCATGACCCTAACTGGCGTTTTATGTATATAACATGTTGAAGCTCACGCTGAACATACGAAAGTCTCTGGATTGCCTTTCACCCTTTTTATTGCGTCTTGAAGTTATTTTATCTACCCTATGTATTGGTGATTTGTCTTGTGTACCGTCTATATACGTGGACTTCTATACATACAGCTTGTGTATCCAGAGCGTGTGTTGAATAACCGGAAATATGAGACATCAAGGCTTTTATAAATGGCGGCCGTATATGCCTCTTGTTGATGTGTGATGGCAGCTTCTAGTCGATGGGGGAGTTTGGACTTTCGAAGTTCGGCTGTGAGATTAGGAGCGGGAAAACCGAAGTCCTTGACGTATGCGTTTGACAGGCCTACATAAGGGGTAAATTGGGTTTTTACAAGGGCTGGGTAAGAGGCATAAGCAACTAAAACTTTTCGGATTGTTTGCGTTGACCAGCTTTAGTCCTACACACTGCCAAACGGGTGGTCTATGACTTTGCGTGGGACAGGGCGGTCAGCAAAACGAATTTAATAAATGACTTTATAGTTATTTTCCTGTTTCTTCACCCAAAATAAGAAAAAGAGTATTGCTGGGAAGAAGGGCCAACCCCTTGCCAACGACACGAATTATGAGCACTTTATGCGTGTGCGTTTTGGGTGTGTGGTTGTTGGAGAGTCGTTCACCAACGGCTGGCAGGACTATCAAAAGTTAATACTTTTGTCTGCATCCCCATACTACCCCCTTACGCAATTTTCACGTAATACTTTGCGACCCCCACAAATAACAAAAGCTGTAAACATTTTAATTTTCCTTCAATATTTTTGGCATTCTATGAGTTCAGTGCGTCATATGTGTTGAAAATAAAAGTGACAGAAGCACATTTGGTACATTGCCTCCAATTCACGTGTCTTTTTGTGACTTTTGGAATTTGAATGCTGTATAAAGAGCAAATGTGTCCCAAAGCAAAAGTTGCACTGCCATTTTAGGCATGCTAGGAGCTTTGTTTTTTATTTAATCTTTATTATAAATCTACTAAAAAGGATTGATTGATTGGCTTATAACCCCGTTTTGCCTTATTTGAAACCCTGTTGGTGCTAATTCTACCTACACAAATTTAGAATGCTTCACCTGCTGCAGCTTTGTCTAATTTTGAATTAGGACAAAGGACAACAAGGTGTATTATCCATTTACGGAACCTGTAAATTTCTTTTAATAACATGTTCGGTGCCTTCGAAACAAGTTCGGCTTTCTTCTTTAATCACATTTAAAATGACATGCGAGGCACGACCACACAAAGTCCATAAAAAAACGACGAAGAAAAAGACCGAACCTCGAAATAATTGGAACAATTTCCTATCAAATTTATGTGCCATAATCGGTAGCAGCAGGTTCAAAGATAAAAATCGAACGCATTCCAGTATGGAGTGTCCCGAGTGTTCGTGCACACACATGCTGGTTGTGTGGTTGTGTGGACAGGTGAAAGTGGTCGCGACCATACAAAGGATGTGAATACCTTGGGGTCATCGGAGTCGTTTTTATTACTACCAAATCGCTTTCTTAACAATGATTTTTTTTTTGTATCCCACCGCGTGCCACTATTTTGTGGTTGGCTCAACTCCTTAGGCTCTTACGAGGACCTCGTTATATCCTTCCCTGAATTCCTTCTTTCTCTACTTATCGCAGACATGCCATCTCGGCGTAAAGGATACGAACGGGCGAAGTAACCAATAACCGTCTCGTTCGTTATTCTGTCAGAAATGTCTCAATCGGGGCTTCTATAAATTGGCTCTGGTCCATAATCGAAATTTCATTGGAACGTAAAATTGTCAAGGCCAGGAAGTCATCAAAAAAGAAAACAGATTACCAAGCCCTTCTACTCCGTTGAATGTTATAGGCGCCTTTGTTGATATTTTCCTTATTTGACCCTTTTTTCGTTCATCTTGTTTATTGATGGGCCGATAAGGTGTTTACATTTTTTCCAAAGAACCATTTAAATGGTTCTATATACTCGTATACTCGTCAGCATGACAGGATTGTGTCTTAAGAATATATAGATAATTTCCTAATAAATGTAATAATTAATAATTTTCTGTATTGTTAATTTATATATTTCCGCAACAAGAACCCTTTTTCATCCTAAATTAAAATTTTATCTTCAAACTAAATATTTTGCCTTGCAGTCAACTTCAAACGGCGCCTTTCTACCTGTCACTGCCGACTGCAGATGCGACCGAATCTAATCTTATCATAATAACGCTCCTCAGGCCTTGTCTCTAAACGCAGTCTTTTATATACCGACCATTACTTCTGTGAAATATATCAGCAGGTGTAACTACTCCATTTGTTATAATTACACAAAACATTTATGCGGCTTACACGCAAAAGAGGAAAACGTTCGTTGAGTTACTCGAGTTCGACTTTTGCCAAGTCGCTGATAAGATAAATGGCAGAATGGCTGCACATGCCATGCCGATACCGATCTTGAGGCCCTTCCAAATTCGCCTGCTGTGAGAAGTCCAGTCCGGAGACGACAGGCAAGTAAGGTCGATGAACAAGAGAGCATTTGTTTGCTACACTTCTAATATGTACATACGCTGCTGCAAATCGACCGTTTGACTCCTGAATGATTGATTTTCTGAAAAAGAGTTTTTCGATATGTCGGAGGCTAGCCATCCGGCGGACACCCCATTGTGTTGGCCTTCATTTTTTACTGTGTGCGCAATAAAGTATATGGTATTGTTTTCGTTTTAAATCGGGTAAAAAAATTACGATTTTATATGATAATACATACATATGTTCCTCAAATCTAAAATAAGCTGTACCATATTTATACATACCTAAAACATATGGCATAAGCCAATATGTTTTAAGTTGTGATTATTAATTATTATGTGCTATTAATGGCTAGGGCCATCTTCTTTTTGGGTAATAAGTAAAAGTGTTCGTCAAGCCATAAGTCCAAGCGCAGTTAAAATTATTAAACCGTAATTCCCTGCAGGCCCAAATTTTAGACTCCTACTCCTAGGTTCAGATCCTTAAATTTCCATGTATTCTCTAATTACTGTCTTCCGGCTTACGAAATAGTCGAGGGCGGACGTCTCGAACCGTTTTCGCTTTCCTTTCGTCATTCAGCGGTACAATTAGTGCCTTTGTCATGCCCCACTTGGGTTCTTGTGCCCTTTAAAAAGGGAAAACGACCGAATTTCGATTTCGATTCGAAAACCGAAGACCCATAATAGAGTTTCGATTTTATTGATACGAAAATTGGTTTACGCCAAAGGAAATCGGCTTGGCAGCTGTCTTGCAGGGCAACACCTACAGGACGCACGTGTGCCTGTGTTGTTCTACGCGTTTGCGCGTTGAGTCAGACACGCGTTCACATACCGCCATATAGTGTTTCGGCTTTTCTTGGGATGTTTCTTTTCTGCATTTGAATTTTTTCCAACATCCGCAGCAGAATATTTCAATTTTCTAGGCCAGTGGACAAGCAAGCAGTCAAGGAGGAACTAAGATCCGTTTTGGGCGGTTGTCCTGGCGAGCGTAACCACGCACAACGATAGCTCCGGCGCCTAAGGATTTGTTTGTCAAAAACAGATAACAAAAACAGCAGCAGCGAAGGGAATTCAGCTTGGACTCTTTTAGATGAGTCGCTGTCAACTTTTAACTTGGTTTATTTATTCTTCATATTGGGAGATTTCTAGCCTCACAGGGGGTGAGAGAAACATATTTTGTATTGATTAACTACATACTCCGACTTCTAGACACCAAGGCCTTCAAAATAAATTTTACTGTTGAACTAAAAAAAATATTGCCAAAAGATACGAGCATTTTCTAGGATATAATTATTATTTACATTAACATACCGTAAAGAGGTAACACAATTGACGTCTTAGATAAATAAAACATTCGCCATAGTAAGGGTCGACATTTGTATAAACCTTTAAGTTATTACCTTGTATAGAAAACCTAAATTTATTTTAAATGCTTGAAAACTTAACTTATTGTTATTTTTAAAGTAATCAGAATCTTATTTCCTAGTTTCCACTAAACAACTTGAAGCACACTCTTCAAGTTTATTATAACCTTCTTTTTTAAAAGAAACAAAAAGTCGATCATATTTTATAGGTTTTATAAATTTGTCAGGCCTTTGCGATGACAGCATTTTAGAAGACATGGGCTTAACTACCCTCAATCATTCTACTGGTTCTTAAGCTACATTTAATGGGTTATTAAATATCACCCTTTTATAGAATCACAAGGGGAAAGGGTTGATTTATTTGATTGTTTGTGTTTTTGGCTGATGACACCACTAATTGCTGGCTAATTTGGACATGTTGTCTATGAAGGGGTTGTTGAAAAGGTTATTGTTTTATGCAGGGTGTTTACAGATGCGTTGGATACAATGTTGTTTGTAATGTCTACTCGCATTTCACATTTTAGTCTGCATTTAAACCAACGAAGTAAACTCATGTTACATTTGTAGCGCCCAGGCGTCTGCTTTTAAATTGGGATTCATCCGCGTGAACTCATGTGAAAATTTTCCTTTTTATTGTCTTGCACTATAATTAAAAAACAAAGATAGGCGATAATGGCATAGCGAGTCAACGTTTGCTATGCAAATGACAGGACAATGAACACTTACTGCCCATCTTCGTCTTTATAACACATAATGGTCAGCCGCTAATTAAAAACATCGCCATGCGAATGTCGTAGAATAAACAAGAAATGAAACGCGATAATAGCAAACAGAAATTAAAAGGAAAATATAATGGCGAACTGCGAGTGAAGTTTTGGCCAAAAGTCTACTTATTTAACCCACACCCAAAATATACTAAATATTAAAAAAAAATTGTGTTCATAGAGTTCTAAGTGTCTCAAATATTATATATGCCGGTTTAATTTTTAGCATTTAAAGTCTCCGAGTTTTTCGCGTGGTATGAAGTTACTGTCTCATGCTTTGCCATTATTTATCAGCTCCTGGTGTAATAAAAAACTTATTCGGTTGACTAAGGATAGAAGAAAGGAGCCCTCAACCTTCATCTACTACTATATCACCTTTTTTTCTTTCCTGATGGTCATTTCTTTTTTACTTTACCCCAACAGCACATTAACCCACCGAAAATGGCCATAAGAACCTCGGGCACGGGAAAAAATTCAAATTGGCCACGATTTTTTTACGTGTCTTGGTTCTATGTCCATTGTTTCATTTCACTTTTTGCTCATTTTTCACTTAAAATGAGCCGCCGGGCATTCAGAGCATGTACCAGCAGGACTAGAGAAAAACGGTGTCGGTTTAACGCCGCACGAACGTCGGCGCCCGGTTTTCAATTTACGCAACTGCGCCCAGCACATCCTTTCCGCGTGTCCTTGGAGTTGAAAGCAGCTTAGACAACCTCTAAGTTTGAAATCTTTGTTTGCTTAACCATTTTTTCGACGTTAGCAGCATTTTCCATTAAAATTCCGTCACTTTTTTGTAGCTGTAGCGGGACAACAAGCAGCAGGGCGAAAATTTAGAAAAATAACGTCGGAATTTAAATAATAAAGCAAACGCGCACAAATGAATCTAATTTTTTACGAATGGCGAAGATGAGGAAAGAGGAACGCAAGGGTCTAGTAGCCCAGCGTCCAAGTAAAGTGCCTTAACTGTGGAGTATGGTTAGCGGCCAGTGGGCTCTGCGCAAATGAAGGAGCGGAGGGGATGAAAATCTGCGACTGCTGGGGGGTTGGGGTAAATGAAAAAGTGTTTTGCTTTCTGCTGCTTATTTTTGTTAATTTTTTTCTACACTTGTGAATTAATTTTCATTCGTAGAGACGGGCAGGCCCTTGTTGGAGTCAAAAGGAACTTGACATTTTTGAATGAGATTGCTGTATGTACACTGGCGAACTGTAAATACGCAGGCATCTAAAGTTTGAGGATTTCACCATTAATATAATTCTCAGTTGCTTAAAGGCAAGCGGCTTGATATTAAAAAATCCACCACTCTTACTCTAAAATTTGGTCTTCTCGCACCCTTTTAAGCCCCTTTCACATGCCAACCAACCTCCAAATGTTAGGGTGTCAATTATCGAGTGTGACACATTAAGGACACGTTCGCCCCGCGCTCCCACATCTGTTTCGCTTTTTCTTTTTTTAGTTTATATTTCTGTTACCCCGTTCTAAGAACAATAGTACGCCAAATTCCAAAAAAAAAAATGTTTAAAAATACAAAAAAATTCGCTTTTCATGTCACGCATGGTAAAGTGGTGCAAATCACAACTGTGCGCCGCACTCGTGCCCTTTCATTAAATCGTTGGACATAATCAACGGTTCGGCACAACCACCAAACGACGAGTTGGTGAAAATCAACTTGAAAATGGGTAAAAAATTGCAAATTGATACAAAAAAATTTGCAATGACAGATATACAATAGAAACAGGGATTTTTTTGGGTTGACGAGGGGGAGATCCCTCTAGGCTGATTATAGGGTTGCAACGAATTTTTAGCACGTGCACACGGAAAGGATTTAAAAGGATATGACTAAAATTTTCATGATTTTTTCCGTTAATTTTCCATCCTGGAAATTTTGTAGAATATATATATATATAGAGGGTGGACGCTAAAGGCTGGTGCATTTAAGGACCTTCAGATTAGAACAACCCCTACTCAGAATTGTAGTAAAAATAGCAACAAATATTGGGAATTCTGTATCGCACAACACATCCTTATTTAATACATTCTCACAGTTTTCTAACCCCGAACGTCATGTCCACTGGCGCAGTGACGCAAGGCCTCTTGGCGGATCCGTTGGTCAGTCTACTCTGCCTTTTCGCATGACCAGCATATCTCCGATCAACCCCTAAAATGGCAACTCGAAAAGAAGAACAGCTGGTCAAGCCTAGGTAATCGGTTGGTCTGGAAATGCCGCCAAAAAAAAAATGAACAGTTCTAGAAGGATGTGCATCCCTAATGCTTATCATTCATTTTAAAGGATTGATTGACGTATGTACATACATATGTACATGCATCGCTGAGGGCTGTGCGTTCATATGCATGTGCTATTACATATGGCTCGCTGGTTTTGACCATTTTTTGCACCTTAGCGTTGACTACAACAACTCGAGCGGAGTTCATCTTAATATGTATAACCGGGCATGCTGTATGGGTGGATCCAAATATTCAGTTTAAGGATAGTTACATTAGCAGTTTTCATGACTGCTTTAAACCGCCTAACGTAAAATGTAGAAACGACAGCTGAGCCGTTATGTGTCGTTTAGATGACCTTTGGCTTTAGGCCGGGACACACACACATACTAGAGCGTAGCAAATATTCAAAGCCATAGAGAGGAACATTCTGGGTGACTGTCGTTATATTCAGGACAAAGGATAATGCACAAAGGACCAAGCTGACGCAACAATAGCCACAATTTTTAAAAATGATTTTGTACTGTACATCGAACGCTCGTCTACATTTTGTGTGAAAACTATTGAAAACCAAGGAACGGGTCACGTTAGGACAACAACCCCATACTAAACACCAAACAAACGAATCACTATGCCGAATAATAAATATTTCACATCTCCCTTTGCTATCCGTTATAGGGCGTTTTGAAAATCTTCAAATAAAACCCGTTAGTTTTAAGATTGTAATTAAATTAATTTTCATTTTGACGTATGTACAGGGATACATTTTATTTTCTCGTTATATCTTCTGTTTTGTCGAATAATGCCGAAATATGCCAATAATATGTTACAGTTCCCTTGCCTATCCTTTATAGGGTTTTCTAAAAACCTTGCCATTAAATCAGTTTTAGGATTATAGTGTAGTTACAAACTCAATTTCTTTTTAAAGTAAAAAGCGATATATTTTTTGTGTGCTTTATATTATCTATTTTTTGACACGAATGCATCTCTTTCTAAATGAATTGTTATACCTTTTCCGAGGGGACATCTTAATTTTTTAATCGTACCAACTGTGCTCGCGATCAAATGACAAATCAAACAAAAAATTGACAGTGAAAACGGAGAAAACCGAATATAAACAGCCAGGGGAGTTGAAGCTAGATGTTGTTGGGGCATTGGGGAACCGCTTGCAGACAAAACCACTCGGCTGTCAAACGAAGTGTGCAGCACATTAATCCTCAATGGCAGAAGTAGCATCCCAACTCTCGCCTCCGCCCCCTTAACCAAGAGCAATTAAAAGCCACAAGGCACGCGTTCCCCTTCGGTTTTCCTTCCGCCTCCTTGGCATGTTGACAATTTGGATATGTAAACGTGCGACTAATGAACACTTTAAAAATGTCGCCGCCCCAGAGATTGGAATGCGCCAGTCGCATGGCAGCTGTTTCTAAAAAACCGAGAGGAAGGAAAACAGAATACCAAATCGGGGAAGACAAAGTGCAGTAGCCGTCGAAGAGAGCGTGTTCCAGGTATGTTGGGAATCGAAGCAAGATCAGGATCAAGATCGTCGTCGCGTGGCACCCTCAAATGCTGTGAGCACACTTTTTACGATCCTAAAAAGTTGCAGCTTCCTTGTTCCATGCTCCTTGATCTCGTGCCCGGCGGACGGTTCTCCTCTCTACAGGAGTGTTCCCCTATCATTTCGAACTTGTGTCTCGTTTCATCCGCAGTTGCCTACCTATTTTTTGTATTTTTATAGGTAAATCTCTTTTAATACGCTTGTGCCGCTCCGTCAGTCGGAGATGCTTGTTTGTGTTCCGTTTTGTATATATAATACCTTGTGTGCGTTGTTTTTAATAGGATTTTTAATATGCCTCAACCTTTAGTTCAGCAGCGGAATCTTCTCCCTTACCGCTTGCTTCAGTCGCGTGCTTTGGTTCTTCTATTTCTTCCTTTTCTTTTGATAATTTTATTAGTTTGCGTTATTAAATGTATTTAAAACTTTTCAGATATATTACTTTTTATACGATTGCAAACGAAGTCAAGCCTTTAAATGTTACTGATCTACTCTGCAAGACCTAAGTGAATATTTTTTAATGCTAACTTTCTAAAAAAAAAATTATTATCGTTGGAACTTTTGCGCAACTGATTAACTAGTTTTGGCGTAGCAACTTTACAATATTTGGCAATGGTGAAACAGCATTTGGGAATATACATGAGTAATATATAAGCAGCAGTCAACTGTTCCCAGAAATATCAACCCTCATGACGAGCGTTATGCATAATGCCCACCCTTTTAGAGAGTAAGCACCCACCATATATGCATAATGTCCACCCCTTTTGGACAATAAACAGCCAGCCACCCCGTTGAAGTTACAGCCCTCGCTGGGGTTAAACAAAAATGGCGAATGTTCCTCCATGTAGAATACTTACAAAAAGAAACGTATTTGAGTCAGTCACGCACAAGGATCTACGATGCAGCATATCAATTTACGCAACATATGCAGATACGATTAGAGGTCGCCGAAAGCAAAAAAAAAAAAAAATATAGGGGGCGAGTTTAACAAAAAATTCTAGTAGAGAGGCTGAAGGCACGCTTAATTCTTGGCACACTCCAAACGCTGTCCATATACTCAACACGTCGCGTGTCAGGAGCATCCTCCTCGAATCCTCTTTACCATGGCCTCAGATAAAAAATAGTTTTAAAAAGCATGGCAAAATTTTTCAGCATCCCAGAAAATAAATATAAAAAAACGTGAAAAATGCCCGAAAAGCAGGCAAAATGTGTACATGCGACTGAGTTGCATCCCTTGTCAACAATGGCATGAAAATCCCGTTGCTGACCTTACGATGACCCCAAGCGGAGGTCTATGGTTCTCTTTCCGTCCTTGATGATTTTGTGTTCCCTTTGGCTTCATTCAGGCTGCAAACAAAAGGCCGGCATTTCTGTGACTGATTACGTGCTACGGCAGCATATCCCTGCATGAATTTTGTTGTTTGTGTGAGCGAATGCGGCGCTTCGACCAAACAATGATTTCGCAGGCCGATGTTTTCTGCTCGCAGTTTCGGCTCGCCATTTGCATGTTCCCAATATCATCTTTTCCCTTTTTCTATTTTAATGCCAAATGTATACAAAATTAGATATGAAAAGGGTCCCCTATTAGACATCCCAAGCGCCATTTCAGAAGGCCCACGGCGTTATGCAAAATGGGAACAATACAGGATACACTTCAGTTGAAAACTGCGCTTCTTGAAATAAGAAAACTGCACTTTGATGCCATGCACATTTAGGAAATATTAAAAACTGTTGACAGCTTGTGAACACTTTCTGAATGCATTTTTGAAGGATTAAGAATGTATATTTGATAAACTTTCTATTGGGATTTTTTAGTGAGTGTAATTTTATTCGACAAAGTTTTTAAATATTTATAATGCCTTACTTATATGCACCTACAGTTTAGAATTTAAATCAGATACATTTTCTCCTTTTGCTCTTTGAAGTTCAGATTATATTAAAGGTTCACTTAAAGAAAGGCGTAATGCGTAAGTCGTTTACCTAGACCTCTCCCGTTTCCAAAATGAAACTGTTCCGTGACGCTGCACATTCCACGCCCCCATTTAATTATGACACACAAACCCAAAGACCTTTTACAGTATTTATTTTATTTTTTTTTTGCAAGTAACGTCGTAGTCTTTGAAACGGTTTACTTAATTTAAAGGATAGGATAAGCTGTCTGTATGGGTGGTTTTAAAAAAACAAGTAGAGCCAAATGAATAGTTAGGTATAAAAATAAGGATCGCCTCTTATAAGATAGTATTTTCAATTTGTAAGATAACATTTCTATTAAATAAATGTACATATTTTATGAGATATATATTTATATATATTTAAGAGATATACATATTTTATGAGATATTTGTACTAAGAGGGTGATATTCACGTCATTAAATAAAGAGCCAGCGGCAAGGGTAAATGTAGAACGCATTGCCCCAAAGATAACTCAATTCGATTAACGCGGTAAAGAAAAAATAAGACAAAAACCAAAAGAAATCGAAGGTAATCGAACAACATGCTAATGCATTGTCTCCCAAATGGCGCACAAGGCGAATTGTATAAAAGTCTCTATCAGGCTGGGGCAAGAGGCTCGTCCGGGGGGTTGGTTGACATGTGTGGGAGCTTGTTGTTAATATTTTTATTTGCACCCTCATAGTGGGACAGCACACACTCAATTTTCTGTTTAGCTCCCCTCGCAATCAACTTCTTACAGCCACAATCGAAATTTGCCTACAAAAAATGGACACTCCTTATGGTTTTCATACCCTTACTGTGGGTGTAACATTTTCGGCAGTAATTCTGTATTCCGGACAGAGCAAATTAGTACACAGCTTATAAATAAAATATTCATTTTCTATGATTTAAATTCATTTAAAATCATTGAGCATTTTACGTTAGCCTGAATGGAACTTCCGTAAAAACTCATTTTGAACACACCTAAGGTATAAAGAGTGCGGCCTGCTAGTTGTTGTCACCATTCTTGTTTTTTATGTTAGCAGTATTGCGTGGTGGATGTCGGGTGTATGGGGTAGATGAGTTTGGGTCACTTTCAGATAAACGCATTAGGGCCAAACTTTTGTTTGGTAGTATTTGGCATATAAGTCAATTACATAGATCATTTATTACATGACTAAAGAGACCTTCGTATCTGTCTTTGGCTGTTGACGACGGCGTGTGTTTCTAATGTGATTTTTTATTTGCAAACCCTCGAGCTCTGGACAAATCCCATCTCTTGATAGTCTCTCTTAATACATTTTTTCAGCATGTGCGTGTTAAGCTATCTAAATATTATTTTGTATAAAAGACCGCATTCGAAAAGTTGAACTTGTTGATGTAGAATTGCGACAATAGAGTAATTGCCACGCACCAAATGACTTATACGATGTTTAATATTTAAAAAAAGGATACATTAGGCATTATACTTGTTTTTTGTTTGACATTGGTGTGAAAGATATTATTTATATACATATGCACTTTGTTTTTTTGCTTCTGAAAATGTATCCAACTGCATACCGTTACAACACATCAATTTTTCACACAATTCCTTTTTTTTCCCAGTAGAATTGTAATCAAAATAGCCTATGATAAAAAAGCAAAAACAGTTCTCC
The DNA here is from genome assembly GCA_018904695.1 of Drosophila parvula. Taxonomy (NCBI): domain Eukaryota; kingdom Metazoa; phylum Arthropoda; class Insecta; order Diptera; family Drosophilidae; genus Drosophila; species Drosophila parvula. The sequence goes on from JAEIIG010034974.1 coordinate 50,251, forward strand.
GGCACTGCTCTTAGTGGTTTATTCTCGTTACTCAAACATGTGTCTAAGAAATTTCTCAATTTTCTCCGTTTACTATGGGGACCATAAAGATATGCTAAAAAAAACAAATGCCCGTTTTTTCATGGCTTACGAAGCTCCAGGAACATATCTGTCACTGAAAGATACAGATACTCCCGTTTCCCCGGCTTACTTGCAAGCTTTCATTGAGTGTGATGCTCCCGTGAGATAGTTTGATTAATGGCCTAGGATACATGTTTTGGTTAGCCTTGTTTTTGTAGTTTTAATGTAGACGGAAAGAGGAGGAAACTGTTAACGCACATGTGGGCTGGACACTATTAACTTTCGACGCTACATAAACAAAGGCGAACTTTTTACCTAAACAAAAAGTTCACTGTTTATAACGCGAAATCATCAAGCTAACATTTACGTTTGATTTATGGCACGTTCATACGATTTGGGGCTTCCAAAATGTATTGGTTCCGTTCAAATTTTCAGCACGAGAGGCGAAACCCATCAAAACTTACCTGGTGCTGACAGTTTGCGTTTGTCACGCGAAGGCATTTAACCGCTATTGTGCAGGGCGTTTTATTAATATAAATTTCTCAATCGCTTGGAGACCATGACCATTATCGTTGCCATTTATGGCGGGTGCTTAAACTGTCTCCGCTTATTACTACACATGCGAAATACATATACATATCAATTTGGGGTTTAGATATGTTTACAGCAATTCCTGGCAAAGCTACCCTTTCACTATAAAATATTTTGGTTGCATTAATAGTTCAGCGAATAAGAAGCTTCGAATCTATATAAAATATATTCTGCTGAATGTTCTGCCTTTTTTTGTGTTTAACCCTTCTATACACGTCAACACTTTCGTTACCCAGGATAAATTTGTTCATTTATATCATTTTCTGAAAGATAATGATCGCATGTTACCAAGCAATACAGAAACACCCAAAATTAGACCCAGTTTATAGCCTTTCTTCTTTATTTGCTCTATGTAACCCCTAACAAAAAACTCAAACCGGCTAACAAACAAATAGTAACTATTCCGATTAAATTCGAATTATAGGCACGAACAGTTGGTGCCCTTGCCCTCGGTAAAGGGATATCCCTGAAATGACCACTTGAACCAGAACCCCTTTAATAGTGTTCAGGGACCAACATATGACGTGTTTACCCTTCTTTGTCATGTTGTTTATAGCAAGATGTGCTAATGATTTTAAAGTTGGCGCTTTAAGGGCTATTCTAAGGGCTTTCTATTCCGGACTTCGAAACTTATTGACGATTTTTTCATGGTTTGATAGTATAGTTGGTCAAGCTTTAAACTTGCTAGTTGGAATATTTTTATTTTAACATACTATATCGTGGTATTTACACCATTGCTAAACTAACACTACTCAACATATGGTGTTCCTACAGATCAATCTTACTTATTCAAAAAAGGACTACGTTGAATCTAGCAGTCGATTTATCTACATCTCTTTCGAGACTTATCTTTGATTAAACCTAGTCAAATCCTACCAAAAGACGTGTGGTAGCCACTTGATTACAAGAGAGCCTCTCTTTTCTGTATTCAACAACGCGTTTGCAGACGGTTCTGAATTCTCTCGTATATTGTTTTTACTTGGTTATTTCAGAACAGATGTACAGTAGCCGAAACGAGGAGTACACCAATATGCATAATCCCTTGCGCACACCTTGAACCAAAGACAATGCTAAACCTTTGATTAAGGATGCGGGGCTTAAAAAGATATGGATGCATTGAATTCACCAAAATTGCAATGAAATCTGAATAAGCCAAACCGGCTCTAAGGCCGAGACAGCTGTGCCTGGGTGGCATTTGTAGAGCAGAGTAGATAATTATGTAACAAGGTATGCGATCCTTAGGGATTATGGTTCGTGTTAAACCACATTTCTTTTTTGAGAAGAAGAAAATAGTAAGAACATTTTTTTATTATTAATTATTTGTAAATTTGCTAGTGATATTTAACATTTAGGTTAGAACTTTGATATGATTTTCTTAACCTGCAGTACATTGTATTTCAATACGTCACACACATTTTCCCTGCTTATATATCTTATATTTTGAATGCTCTTTCTTTCTATCCTGCTCGAGATCCTTTAACTTTGATTTTAATGGTTCTTCAATAGTGGAGTACCGTACCTTGCGTATAGGACTGTTTACAAAGATTTATGGTTTTTTGATTTTCAATGCTTCGGCTCAGTTCTTTGGAATCTGGCATTTACTCTGTAGAGCTGCTTATCCTTTCATGTAGGTGCGTTGATTTATTGTCGTTTTCTCGGTTGTTGTTCGCAATTTGATCAGTTGCCTAACCCAAAGGATTGTTTACCATTGTTATTTTCTACTCGCCTAACCAGGTTAGAAATCTCCAAGCCAAGGTTAAAATTACTTTTACTGAGTTTATTTTTTAAAGCTTCTATTTTTTAGACATTTTTTCAGAGTCCTTTCATTCAGGTACAGATTCTCTGTAGTACTGCAAGACGGCTTTCATTTGTGTGTGCCTGTATTTATCTGCAAAGTACACTCGTGCATAAGGCAGAAAATAGCACACGTCTCCCGCCGAGCAGGTCCTAGTAAGGAAACCGAGATAATCCTTTGGATCAACTTACATATTGACAAAAGTGTTTCCATCGAGACACTGCACAGGTTTGTCAATAGCTTAGCTAATGTATACCCACCTTAGGTATTTAAACCTTACACAAAGGATATGCAAATGTTGCCGCATCTTTCTCTTTGAAACTGGACTAATTTTCTTCCAAGAAGGATATCAACCCAAGGGTTAAGAGGATTGTCAAAAACTGGGCAGCCAAATGAAATTGGTACGGATCTCAGTACAAGAAAATATTTCCTAGCTCAGCTCTGGCTTGATTTATACCTCAACTTGATCCCACTGGCGAAACAAACTTTGCTATTTTCTTACCATAAAAGTAAATCCGGTAAATTGACAATTATACGACAATGTTATAAAGCTTACCTATTCAATTTGTATATAAAAGCACGTAAGACGTGTTAAACCCCAACCAAAACAATCTTGCCAATAATTTTGAGTGTACTTAGTCTACACGGAGAGGAAGTGCGGTAAGGCCTCATGAAAATTTGTTAGGCAACTTAAGCTAGGCATAAAATGCAGAGACTTTTTATCCTCAAGCTATTTGTATGCTTCTGTCAGTTGTTATAAAGGACACATGTCTATGTCCTGTCTCCTGTCACCCAACCAAGCTAACGCATAAATTTTTTATTCAAACCTACACACACAACACAGTCTACTAGTTATTGTTTTTTATGAGCTGCGACAATGTCACGCCTTCAAGAGAGTGAGGACGAAGCATTCAGATACAGTTTAGGCGTTGTACTTACGAATGCAAATACAATGGAGAGTAAAATATTATATATATATTCTTTTGCTGAATAAGTATATCTACTCTGTTTTATGTTAATAATAATTTTATATTATTTAGTAATAGTAAAATATCTTCCAATATAATTTTTCTTTAAAGTGCACATTTAAAAATTGTTGAATTGTACTTTAAAGTATTTTAAAGAAATCATTTTCAATTTAAATAAGCTTAAAGTTTGTAAATAATGCAACTGAAACATATAGAGAACTTCTGCCTAAAACAATTCGATTGTGAATGTCGCTAAGGGATTTTGGAGTGTACATTTTAAGAGCTGTGTACCCTGGTAAAATATTAAAAGTAAACTATAGCTCCGGTATATTAATACCGGTAGTGAATAGGTCATATGAAGTTAAAGTAAAATATTAGTGCATTTCCTTAACTCTAACAAAGTTCACCAACTAATATATTTTTCAATAAATCAATTTAACGATGAGTTTTTTTTTATAGTCAGCCATGAGATGCCACTGGCTCAGAGTCGTTGATTTCCAAAACATACAAATCTTGTCGAAATAAAACTTTATAATTAAATAAAATAAATTAATATTAATAGATTTCATATATCATTTATACTTATAGATTTCACTTGAGAGTTCTTAGAAGTGATTCCTATGGAACCTAGAAATAAAAAAAAAATAAATACAAAATGCAGAAATGATAGGATCAAAAGGAGTTGAGCGATATAGACAACAAAAAAAGGACACAGACTTCTGTCTGCTAGTTGAATGCAATTCTGGCTCCGTGTCTTGCGTGGGAAAGGCAAACTGGTTTGCCAAGACTGAAAAACTAATAAATTATGTGTGGTCACAAAGGCTGGACAATGGAAAACAATTATAGATTGTGAGGAAAACGTTAGAGTTACTCAGAAAGTGGGAAAAATGCCGATAGGGGTGTAAGTGTTGCCAAAGGATTGTATATTCTGCAGGCTCTTGTGTAATTTATGAGTACTCCTGCTCAGGCGGACCTGAGCAAACAGCTGCAGTTGACCTCCCATCATGCACTGGGTCATTGTGCCTTTTAGAAACTAATGTTATCTAGGGCAACCAGTTGTATGTATGTAATGGCATTAATCGAACCCCTTTATTAGAGAAAAGCTATTTTAGAAACGTAATAGTTGTTGCTAAAATCAATACAACTATGGCAGAACACCTACCATCAGCTTCTTAAAATATCAATGCTTTGGTTCATACACCTATTTTTGTGCGACACTATTCTGGCAGCTGGCAGGAAGTATAATGACAAATTAACTCGAGGTTGAGTTCTAGTAGCGAGGTGGGACATTGCTAGCACATTTTTTGTACTCGGTTTTATTTTTATAGTTGTTGAACATTTTTAATGAATTTTTTTGAGACGCAAGTGTTAAAGGAACAAACAATGTTGAAAGGGGAGCATTAGTAGAAAAACTTAACGCTATGAGTTAGCAGCAGATGTGATAAGAAATGTTCTATTTAGGCATTTTCAAGTGCGTGTGGGTGGGATGTCCTTTTTAAGGAATATGGTTGTCGGCAATTCGCTTAGTCTTTTGGCATAGGACATACGATGGGACATAACATATGTTGTGTAGGCGCTGCTTATTTACTATGGCAGGAGTTGGGGACTAGGTCCTTTTTTCGTTACCTTTTTGAGCTTCGTATTCGTGTATTTTGCTGGACATTCTTTGCTATTGACATCCTTCATCTTATCCTCCACCAGGATCGTCGCTAGGATACCCTTTATGCTACTTTGGAGACGTCCTCCCGTTATTTGATGCCTTGTTAACTTTCATCTGCGGTACCAGCAACGGCGGTAGTGAGGGGCAAGAATTTCACTTGTTTTAGCTTGTTTTTCAATGAATGGTCTTTCCTGCTATGACAAGGCGGCCGTTGGCACTGCTCGTTTTTCCTTTTAATGAAATGTGAAGTACGCCTTCGTTTTACAATTTTTCTTCTTCATTTAAGTTTTTTTTTGTAAGCTTGCTTGGTACTATTTTTTGTAGGTTATTCCTGGGATGGCGATAAGTCCAGTGCGTGGTATTTGCTTTCATGTAACATGGAGTTTATTAGCTTTGAAAAGGTGGGGGTTTGGATGGGGTGTTCTTTTAGGGGCTTTGGGTTACCTGGGTAACAGATGTCTTTTGACAATACAACAACTATCGAAGGGGCATCTGCGTTTAAGAAAAATATAGCCTTAAATAATAAAAACTGCAATATGAAAGTTAAGATGATTGCCATTCGGATAAGCTTGTTTGTTTGCTGTACCCAGTAGTGATCCAAAAACATTGGTTCGAAAATGTTAAAGGCCTATTCCAGTGTGACTTTTCAAATATTCAGTGAAAGCGGCAGAGTTATATCTTGAATAGTTTTCGTAATTAATTAATTGCTGACATCATAAGTCAACGACAAATTGACCTTGAAAATGAGGATGCTTGAAGTATTGAGTATTCACAATAACCTACGATTTTTTTGCTTGGTTGTAAATTGGCAATTTGGTATTAAAAACGACCATTATTTTACCCAAAAAAGGAACCTTTATTACAGAACTACGCCATTTTGATAATTTTTTATATATGTTTTAATAATTGTAGGTGATTGCATAGGAAATACCTTTAACTGAATTATTACACCTTTTTTAATTTTTTGGTTCACCTACTAATTCGGCCGGAATCAATGTCAGCAGGTGGGGATTTTTTTGACACCTCCCCAAGACATGTTTCAATATTTTCGTAAAAAAAAATCTTTAAATCTTGCTGAATATAACCTTATTGTGTCCAAAAAAGTACAAAACATTCTATGGAGTACTTTCTTTTTAAAGAATTACCGAAAATCACAATCTTGTACATGGGTTGGTATAACATCTTAATAATAGACAAAATATTTATTTCCAGATCTTACATTCTAAAAGTCTTTCTAACTGTTTTTTTTTTAATTTTTTTACGCTTATTACAATAGCATTGAAATTAATTTCTAATTTAGTCAATGTATTAATGGTTTATTGTTATCTAGAAAATAAAGAAAGTAGAGTAAGGAAATAAGATGCCGAGTTACACTGGACTAATTACAAAGAGCTAAATATTTATGTTTTAACAAATCTGCCAAAAATCTATTTTGTTTTTTATATAGTTCGTATATTTATGAAATGGCTTTTAAAATTGTTGAGTAAAGCACATCGGTTTTTAACGAGTATACTTAATTACAAAAGTCCATAAATGGTTTTCATTGTGTACCCACCCGCTGTTTAAAAAATCAAATTACTACTTTTAAGGAGTTAAAGTGACCCTTTCATGCCTTAAAAAATAGCGAAGTGAAAACAGATTATTATTATGCAAAGAAATAGTTCCCAATATATTTATTTTTTTTTTTAATAACAAAGCCAAGGTTGAATCTGAATACAGACATCCTCACAATCTTTAGAGTGTGCCAATATCGTACACCATCACTGTTTTATTCCTATGCAATTTGACCTGTAAATGTGGAACCTATTCAACTTTTGGTTTGTGTATAAATATCTGGTATTTTCTGAGATCCTATTAATCAGCGCCATTCTATAAAATCAAATCATCTTTTCTTCTCGTAATGTACAATTTAGGCAGGCACCACAACTAATATTAACGTTGTGCGTATTTTGGTAAATGTTTTATCAAAATCCATTAAAAAAAAAAAACAATTTTATCATTTATTGCATTAAATGAAAACGGCAGTATTTTATTTCTACGTAACGCAATGGACCTGTGAGACGTAAGAAACTTTTGGTTTGTGTATAAATAATAATTATCTGGTATTTTCCGAAGCACTTATTAATAGGCGCCATTTCATAAAATCATATTTTCTTCTCTTAATGTACAAATTAGCCACGCACCACAACTAATATTAACGTTGTGAGTA
>JAEIIG010034986.1:0-32811 GCA_018904695.1 Drosophila parvula
TCTAAGCTTGGGACATCTGTCAAGTATTTAATGGCGGAGTAAACGTTTCAGTTAAGGATCAAATTTCAATGGAATGCTTAGTTAAAATAATTGTTTAAATTACTTTTAAACGTAATGATATCTTGGGGTAGTTACTATCTTCTGAAATTATTATTTTTCCTACTTAAATGAGTCTTTATATTGTATATATTCCTATTAATTTGCTTGGTTTTTTTTTTGTATACAGATCGCCTGATCCCCTTGACCAATTTCCCCATTTGATATCATCTTTTTGTCATCCAATTGATTCCCACAACCGCTGGAGAGCGGCCAACACCCAAAACAATTATTCATGAACCCCAGACAAGGTCGCTGCTTATTCAATCTGCACTTGAAATTAATCCTCCTCCGCAAAATCAACAAAAAAAACACAAATTTGGGTTAAGGTTGGCCTTCACCCGCAGCCGAAAAAAGAAAGTCAACTGCGGGGCTACTGCTATCAGGCATTATCTTATTTGTAGGCATTTGTATTCTCGCGTTCGTCCTCGTATTTGTACAGAAAAAGTATTTCGTAAATATTTAAATTAGCCGCGACGTTCTTAGTCATGCGCAGGGGCGGCCGGAATAATCGGCGCACATTTATATATTGCACGGCAACATTTTTTGGACCGGCCTTAATTGAAACAATTAATTGCATTTTATATTGTTTTTGTAATGCCTGCCGGGTGTGAGCACGACGGATTGTGGTCAGTTGCCTTTAATTTCTCGGCGCCAGCGGCGGCGTCGTCGTAAATGAATACATCAGCAGCAGCGACTCGTTTGACACTTTATTTTGTTATTTTTTTTTATATTCGAACCTGTGTTCTTTTCACCCGATCGGTATTCACATAAAATCTAGTTTGGACGACATCGTCGTGTTTGCCAGACACTTAGCATGGTGCCTATAATTTGCTGGGGTTGTTTGGCCGATCGGTGAGATGTTGTTGTACGAACGAACGCCTTCATTAGCGGCTGATTGAGGTAATTCCTAGGGGCAGGTGGCACCCGGACAGACGAGCCCCTTGATAGCTGCTGGCAGCTAAGACACTAACAAGATCTATCCTGACCTTCACTTTTGTAAATTCCAGCGGAAATATACAAAAAATAAGCGATACAAAAACAAAGAAAGAAAGCCCCACGGTAAACCAGTTTGGTCAAAATTCAAAATATTTACACAAACTGACTCAATAACAACAGCGCGCTGAGGAACTGTTATCTTTCATTTAAATTGAAACTTGCTTTACGTAAATTAAGATAAGAGGCGGCTCTTATCGCTGGCAAAAAAAAAATGAAATGAAAAAAAAAAAACGTTCTGCCAATAAACAAAGTATTGAACAAAGCGAGAATCTAATTGAAGCGAATGCTAAGGCGAATCGAATGAATTTCTTCAATAAACAAATATCGAAATTGACCGAGATTGATGGGAATTCTCGCCATGAACTTTCAGCCACAAGACGCGCCAAAGAAATTGCATTTAATTGGTTTTAAAGAGTCCCGTTTAATGTAATGAATATTTAATGCCGTAAAGCCTAATTGCTTTTCACATTTCGTAATAAATATATAAGCGATTATGAATTATAATTAACTCAACACACTCTCGCAAAAGGCACTGAGAATCCAGTTTGACACTTTGGCACTTTGCATTTGCATAAAATCACGATTTTTCGGATGCGATCGAGTCGCTGTTGCGTTTTCGGATACGGATTCAGATTCGAGGGAGAGCAGAGCGATTGGATCAAATGTCTCGCTTCGCGTCAGTACCATTTCCAACTGACAGCCGGAGAACACGAATTATCCCATGGCTCCTCCGGCCTGGCACGGGCTCCGTCATTGTTTAATGGCTTGGGGATGTTATCATTCTGGATACGCTGGTGTGCGTCTGAGCTCTGCTGCCCTCTTGTTCTGCGCGGCTGTGTGTGACATTAATACGAGCATATATGTACTATATACATATATATTTATCAAATCAGCAGCCGAGCGCAATAAAAGACCTCTGTGGACTTTGTGCACACACGCACGTAATCACTCTCGGACGACAGGCCATCCACAGATCTCCAGACCCATTTAATTGGGAGCCCGAGTGGAACCCAAGTTGGGATAGACTTCAGTATGTATCCGAGCGATGCTTGGCCAAGCTACTATCTCACAGATATCAATGGTTTAAAGAGCACTGGAGTAGCTTCCTTTCGTACGTAAAGACGGTTTCGATATCATATTTAAAATATGTACACCCTAGTTACTATAAAGTTAGGAAAAAACTCCATGTTTTTATTAGTAGAATTGGTTCTGAACATCTCTGAATATTTTTTATTCGAGTTTCCTAATATTTTAAACCAAGTGCAGTAGCTCACTGTCTCGCTGATACCGAGGTAAAGACCTGTCATATCAAAAAATATCTGCCTAGATATAACTAAAGTTAGTGGCTGACTTTCAAGTGGGTTTCACGATAGTTACGCCAAAAATGCCACATTACGTCTTCCTCTACAGTTATCAGGTGTTTAGTTTGCTTAAATATTAGCTCAGTTAATTTATAAGGCTTGCTAAATTATTTAAGCAAATACAATGTGAGAAGGGAATTTCGTTTTACAAACTCAACTAGAGAGGGCTTCATGCCAACTAGGAAATGGATAATATATCTGTAGTCTCTTCAAGATAAATTTCCTTATATTATGAAAGAGTAAGCTTAACGAGTCGGTGGACTTCCTTTAATCAATTATTACGGCAATATTCCGTTGTAAATATTCCATTTTAATAACCATAGTTATCTCATTTATAGCCAATTAGCATATTCCTTCCTGATCAATCATCGCATCACACCTGATCATTACTGCAAACCCACCTGACAACGTCGAGCTGTCCGGGCCCCCCATTTTAATTTAAATGTATTACCTAGCTGCAATATTAATTATCTTGAAGAATTTTTGTCAAGCCCGGGGTAAGGCAATTAATTTCGCAGTAAACATCGATGAATATTATAAACAAATGAAATGAACCCTCGGATTACATCAACCTGAACTTGTTCAGAGAGCCTGGTGTTATTAGATATTAGCGGGGACTAAATTGTAAACAAACGAAAGATCGCTTTCAAGCAAAACATAATACTATGTAGTTGTAGGTAGATTATGGCTGGGGCCAGGGCAGGTCTAAAAATGAATTACGACTCAATTGACTTTATATTGAGCGGCCATAAAGAGATAGATGTGTTGATACCGAAATGTCAGGCCGGACCCGAATGAGGTCTGATGGAAGTCTTTGGCCAGTCCCCCATAAATCGTACGATTATAAACAATATAATAAGCCATAACGTTTCCCAAGTGCCTGTCACAAATTCTCTGTTACATTTCTCTGTTTTTGTGCTTTTGCGCTTTCAGTATTTATTTTTGTTAGTGCTTCCAACTAAACAGTCGACGCCATCGAAGGGGGCGTTACGAGACGTGTACTGGAGCGAGCATTTCTTGGAGGGTTCTCGGGTTCGTGTGCTCGTGCTGCCTGCTCTTTTTGTGCTAATTTGATAAGCTCAAGTGGGTTTGGGCTCAGCAGAAATAGTTAAACTCGAGAAGTGTGTGTTTGCCTCGGTCGAATCTGATATTGAGACATTTTCAAGTGCGAAATTGACGGCTGCCGACTACCAACTGCAGAACTTGATCTATGTGTACTCCCCTGCAAGGTGAGTCACTGCCACTCTTTGGACCTAATAATGGTGTGAGTTTCTTCGGGGGCATGAATCAGAAATTAACACGGGAATTAAGATATAAAGATTATGGCTTTCTTCGTCAGTGTTTGACATCTAGAGTGAATCAGAGGAATAAGCGTAAATATAGCTGATGGAGGAATGGCCTGATATGATATATCGACAAATATATCGTTCTCAATATTAGAACAAAAAATATTTGATATATCAGAATTTGAAATATCTAAAAATATCACATTTATCGATCAAATATCAATGATATCGAACAAAACTGTTGTTTTTTGTTTATATTTAAAAAATCTTTAAAGATTAAACCTTAATTTTTATTACCCCTCTATATTTATTGTCAGCAATAATAAATTAAATCAGCGTAGGTCAGCTTTTATATATATGCCTGCCCGATCTCTGCTCACACGGATAGTTTTTGGGACAGCTAGGTTATACTCACATAAATAAAAGACTAACCTGTCAATATATTAAAGATGCCACTACTGATTTAAACTAAGTTTGGCTTCTTCTTTGGCACACTCCGATATATCAACAGAATATCGATATATCTCCACGATAAACTATCCATAATATATCGGCCTTCGCTTTAGGGTCTCTTTTTACTTGTATCTTAATTTATTTAGTTTATAAAATAAAAATATAACTCTGAAATTCCATAAAACTCATTCGCAAACACTCAACGGGGGTTAGGTAAAAGCGATTGTTAAGGCCATCATTCACACTTGACGGCCACTCGAAAGTCAAATAAAAACCATGGTGAATATAAGAAAATACCAATTTAAGTGGAAAATACTTCCAACACTCATATGCAGTTTTCTTTGCAGTTGCATTGGCGCTGTTTTAAGGAGTTTGCACAACCAATTCTTGTTCTAAAGATAGAGCCAGAACCGCTTGGGTACCTGATGATTTATGGCATTTGCATACAGTCGCACCCATGCATATAAGCTGCTCAAATATTTGCGCAAATTGTTGTGGTATTTAAGCGGCACAACTACTGTGTGGGCATTATCCAGGCATTGACTTGGCATCACATCTAAGTCTGAGCACCTTATGAGATATTGTCGGACTAACTGGCTGTCTGACTGACTAACTGACTGACTGACTGACTGATGGGATTCGCAAACATACTGAAACAGAAGCTAAATTGGAATCACAAAGCCAAAGTCGCCAAACTGTGCAAATATTCACGTGAGCCGAGGGAGCCTGCCTTGTGACTGGAGGCTGTTCGGATCCGTTCGGACCAGGCCTTAATTAACAATTTCGAGTGGCAACCTATCGGATATTTGCCCGGCGCGATGGTTGATGGGAAAAATCCATAAATGTGCGGCGTGAGCACACAAGCCAATCGAATGGCATGATTGGCTGTATTTCGGCTCTAAGGTTTAGACCAATAAAGCCCCTTAAGCTATGGTTTGGCCAACAAAAGCTTGTATAAATTCACTTTAAAGTGGATTAAATTGCCCGCAAGAAGGCAAGCTCAATGAGAGCTCTAAGAATATGTATTTATATCTTTTTTTTATATGCAAAAATAATTTAGTGACTGCCAATATTGGGTGTATTACATATATATAGTCATGTATACTTCCCATATAGATTGATCGGAGCCCCATATCGCGTGCAATAAAAACGTGCTGCCTCAACAGTTGAAAAATCGCGCTACTTGAATAAATAGACTCGTGGGCTTCGGAGGCGAACGATATATAGTACAGCGAATATGGCCAATTAATGTTATTGCCTTTGTTTACATTCCGCTGGACAATTCGCGATGCTTGTGCGCTCTATTAATTCTTTGTACAAGTTTAATTGACATTGGAAAATTGTAAAACGCCGCGTTTTATTGCTCCCAGGCCTCTTGCGTAAGCCAGAGCGAAAAAAGACATTAGCCCGATAAAGATATATACATACGTATGGACATATATAATATATTGCGAGGGCGAGAATCATCAATAAGTAATTTGCATGGCTGGATTTCAAGGGTGCAAAAATAAAATCTCTTTGTTGTTCCGAATTCTTGGTCCAATCTTGCATTATTTACTCATCATCATGTACATATTTTAGTCAGCCAAAAGGTTTGTTGTTTATACGGCCTTTCGGGCAATAATTTCCATTGTTTCTCGTTTTTAATTAAAGGAAAACAACAACAGAACAATCACAAATAATCAAGAATAATTAAAATGCGAAACAAGACACACTCACAAAGTCACAAATCGAAATCGAAATCGAGACATGAGCAAAGTGTGACACGGCAAAGGAAACAAAACAAAACAAAATGCTGGTAATTAAAAGTAAGATATGACGAAAGAACAAACAAAAATTGTATTTTTTGAGGAAGCACAAATTACACGAGAAATATTCGGAATCGAATTTGGAATGAGTCGCAACACAAACATAATAAATAAGAGCAGGGCCCGATCATCAGCTGATTTCGAGAGCTCTTAAGCCCTCTAATTGCCCCGCCTGCCGGGGGCTAGGATCGGAGCGGGCATTAACACATTATTATTATTATTATAACATAATCATAATGAGGCTTATTCCGCCTCGCAGTCTGATAGACAACCGGCTAATGGCTGAGAGGCGGGTCGGGTACGAAGGCTGAAACAGATCCGCAGCCACGGTTGGGCGTCTGAGGCAATGACTTGCCCCAGGTCGGGGTCACCAAATGAACCCCTGAGCTCCCACACGAAGGTCTTTCCAAAGACTGGAGTCTCTTGAGACAAGGGGAAGAAGAGCAGGTGCGAGGAACTATTTATTTTCGCCAATCAACGTTTTTTCGCAATGCCCGAAAGAGGTAAGGGAATTATCTCACATCTTTTTTGATGCAGATATAATTATAAATTTCGTTGTGTATATTAAATAACTATCTTTAAAATAACTGTAAGCAGTCTAAATCCATTAAATTTAAATTTTATACTGAGGAAATACTACGATAGTTTAATATATGACCTTTATAATCAATCGAATTAGTCTTAATCTTTGCTCTTTACCGTTCTACTCTGGTTTTTCAAAAGTTTCCCTTCTAATGTTTCCCAAATTAACATAAATTGATAAACAATTCAACTTTCCATGCTGTGTCTGAACGTTTTTGTTGTATTCAGTTTAGATTTAAGCGAGTAACCGATATGGTCATTTGTTAATTACTGAGACCCCCATTAACAAAGCCTGTTCGTATGGAAAACAAAGGAAAAATGCCCCGATGAAGGGTCCCCCAGATGGCATGGCTTCTATGTAGTTCAATCAGAGCAGGTTAACGAGATGGGCCAAAAACACGAATCAGAATTCGTTATTAAGAAAGAGCCCGCGACGGTGATGAATGACTTTCGGTTAGTGCGTGAATCGATATGCTTAATTGGCAGACGAGGCAATAAGCCAGCTGCGAGGCGCTGGATACGGAGCTGCTCCTGGGAGAAGTGTCTCCGGACGCAGCGCATAAATTAAGCTGAGCTCACGGGCTGGCTCGCTGGAGCCGGAAATGTATCTGAGAGTGTGTGTTTTTATAGGGGGAGTGGGAGTGTTTCATGCCGGCAATTAATCACATATTCGACGGGTGTTAGTTCAACATTGGCAGCGGGTGGGGTTTCACAAAGGATCTCCTAAGGAATCAATGCATTTTAGTCACTTGGCAAGGCGCTTGTTAAACACGCAGACAGTTAGAGGCAACGGAGGAGAAGGTGGAGTAGAGTGCGAACCTGTTCTTGAAATTGTCGGGCACGAATATATTCCACCAGGAGTGGCGCTTCTCGCGCGGAAAGTACTCCCCGTGGCTGGGATCGATGATGTCGTCGTCATCGTCGTTTCCATTTCCATTTCCATTCCCGTTGCCATTCGCATAGCTGCTGGAGCTCTCGGTGAGGTCGCTCTGCGACTCGCTGCACATCATGCCCGAGTCCAGGCTCCGCTGATTGATGTACTCCATCTTCTTGCGCCGATGCCGGTCCAGCTTGGTCTGCAGCGAGCTGCGTCTGCGTCTCTGGCGATCGTTTGTGGGCCCCTCGTACGAGGTGTTCAAGCCCTGGAGCACGGGGCGCGGCGACTGGCTGCCGTCCTCGAAGAAGGTCTGTTTGCCCGGCTCATTCGGGGAGCTGGCCCGGATGTTCTCCTCCGAGCTGTAGACGATGTCGGGACTGGTGGGCGTGCCGGAGCCATCGGACTTCTCGCTGCGCACAGCCGATTCATACGAGTCTTTGGTGGAGTTCTGCAAGGATAATGACGAATTGACGTGGTTTAGATATGGCGAACATAAAGAGATTATGTGTCTTGGAAAGATCCCTTTGAGTTTGACTTACAAAGAAATTATTAAAGAATTTTATTTCATTGTCTTACATTACATTGTTTTTAATAGAATTGATTCACTGATTTGTTATAGGATAGAATTAGGGAAGGCTTTATAATTTATGATTAATCCTGAGACGTAAAGCATTTGGCTATAATTTAAAGATACTTTAAACCCTTCGTTGTAAAAAACATATTTATTTTTAAGCAAGAATAATGATAGGGGGTGCCACAGAACTCAATTGGGTTTTTAAAACCCTTAATTACATCGAAAATAAAATCAAATTTACAGTGAATTTGGCACCTAGAAAAAAGCATTGTTTGACATTTTTTTTAAGTGTTTTAAAATATTTGTATTATTTGCTTACAAAAACTAAGCCAAATTCGTAATATATCACACTTTCTTATGGAACAAAATCCTTTTGTGACTAAAATTTTTTATGGTGGATAAGTAAGCTTACTGAGATTTCTTAATTTACTCATACTTTACACATTTCTTAAATATTTTCATTAAATAATCTCTGAAGATTAAGAAAGAACGAAGACCAAACTCAAAGGTGGCTTTCAAACATCTTTAAATTAATTTTAAAAGGACTTCACTCACCTTACTACTATCACGGCGCAGAAAGGACACGGCTATGGAGCTGCGGCGCTTCTGGCTCTTGTCCGATTTGCTGGAGAAGAGGCCCAGGGCCAGGGAGCTGCGCCGTGGCGGCTTCTGTGGCGGCAGTGGGGCTGTGGCATTCAGGCTGCCCTCCATGTCCCCGGAGTCGCCGTCATGCTCATCGATGTTGACCAGCGACGGAATGGAGGCGCTCGCCCAGTCCTTGCGCAGGCGGTACTTGCCGTTGTCGATGATGCTCATCCTGGCGATCGGTGGTGAATTGGGTTACTGCCAGCTGCTGACTGTGGACTGCTGACTGCGGACTGCTAACTGCTCTCTGCGTTGGTCGCTGCAAGTAGTCCACCCGATTAATTATCGGCCTAAAGCATGGGTTTTGGCTGTTAATTGCTGCGCTCCAATTACTAACGAACCCAGTCCCTCTTTCTCCCTCTCTCTCTCTCTCTCTGGCTGTCTCTGCGGTTGCGAAACTTTTACTTTCAATGAACTCCATTGAACCGACATTAGCGTGGTAATTAGCAGGCCGTTGTCGGTCGAGCGGAACGCTGTCGTTGTCGTTGTCATCGTCGTCGCTGTCGTTATTCCCCCGCCACCGACAACAACAATAACGAACCCAAACAGCACTGGAATACCTAAGTGCATCGATACAAAGCACTATCCATCACCGGGGGCTTTGCCAGGGGATCAGGGCTGGGATTACCATTATGGGAATGAATTGCACTAGCACCCGGTGTCAGAGATGAAGTGACTACGACGCGGTAAACATTGGATCGCCGTGTAAACACGATGCGTATTTGTCGTTGAAAATGAATATTCATTAGGACTTCCCATTCGAGATGCTATCTCCTAACAAGCGAGAACCACAAAAATACGACAAAGATCAGTTTGTTATTATATATATTGGAAAAACCAACTAGATGTGGGTTGAAAGTGTTAATTAAGAAAGTGTACAACAGGTACGTTTTGCCAAATATTAAACGCTTAGATTGAAAAACAATATATAAAGGTCTTATTTATTCCTTTCATAAGAAATATCTATCTATACATGTATCTATTAGTGCTCTTCTTTATATAGTCTTATAAGGTTATTAACCTGTTTAATTAATATATAAAATAAAGAGTCATGTAAGGCCTGGGCTCATTAGTGATATTGCCATATAACCCAGAGCCAGATATGAGGTAACAATAAGTAAACACTGTTTATAGACATAGTTTACTGATCGCTACTGAATGATAAGTAAGAAATGTGCTAATTTCCTTAATAAATACTCATTAATATTCATTAAGCTAAGCGAGTTCAGGGGCGAGACATTATTAAAAGTAATCGCTGTCAAGATTAAGACATTTATAACAAGGAACATAAATTATTCTTATAAAAGCCCATAAGAGAAGTGTGCACTCAAGTTCAAAAATCAAATTAAATACTCTCAGAACATCAGTTCTATCTAAAATATATTTAAACTATATCCAGATCACTTAATTCTGTTTAAGGTATTTATTTAATGAGCCAACTGATTGAGCTCTTAAACCTGTACGCTTATTAGGTACTAAAATGCCCACAAAGGGCTTTTTGAACTTTTATAGGTTCCATTAGCAACCGACTTGGATTTGGAGTTAAGTCACCGGCAATCCTCTCACTTTTAACCCGCTTGCCTGCCTGCGAATTCCGCAATAATATCCGTACTTACAGCGCCGCATTACCCACTCCATTGCCCGCCTGGGCGTAGGTAGTAGTAGTAGCAACAAACAAAAGTCAGTTAATAATGCAAATTAAGTGAAAAACTTCATGACATCATGGGCGACTAACAATGGGCCACAACCTACGACAACAGGCAACGGCCCGGGCCATGCCAGACCGTACAGCATTGGATTATTACAGAAATCAGCACAAAATTCAATGATGACGGCGAGCGGATGATGATGATGATGATGACGATGACGATGACTAGAATCGGAGACTGACACGCCCGCCTGGCTGTGAAATCGAAATCGAAAGTGGCTAAAGTTTAGCTCGACTTGGCTTACAACTGCCGCTATCACACGATTCTGGCTGTAACAATGGACGGCTGACAGGCATTTAAGGGGCGTGATATCGCATATGTTTCTGTAAACTGGCAGACGCTTCAATTTACCGCCAGATCGAGGCGTGTGTGCCTGTGTGTATACTACCAATTCTCACCCCGTCCCCGGCCAAATTATAGTTAATGCTGCCGACGAATCGGCGGAGGCTAATTGGAATGGGTCATTAGACCCCACGCGACAAATGATGCGGCTGTAATTCGCTTTGGGTTGTGTGCGCCGGGAAAATTGTTGTTGTTGTTTTTTTTTAATTATACGAAATGTTTTTATTAATAAACTTCTAATTTGAGTCACATGAGACCAAATTGAAATATATTGAAATTATCCCTATCTGAGTCTTTGCAAGTTTCTTCTATTTATAAATATCTTAATCGAAATTGTTATAATAACCAAAGCTTTAATAAGAAAAAAGGTTTAAGTCGCTTCTTCAAAAGTGTAAACTTATTAAATTTAGCTTGGTATAGTTCCTTGGTTTCTGTGTTCTAACTTGTCCTCTAAATTTTATTTTAAAAGTATTTGGAAATATACGAGTATTTGATGAGTTACAGATATTTATAAAGCTAAAGAATTAGACAACGAAACCCTTAAAATAAATGATAATTCGCTAGTTAAGAAAATAGACAGGGACTTGAAGTGCTCTCCCTGATCCCCGAAGATTAGATCACCCAAGTGGGCCAGCACTTGAGAGCACTCCTGCTTACATGTGTCCCTGGCATTATCTCTGGAGGAGCTGTTTGCAGATTTGCCGCAAAGTTTGTGCGCAAACACTTGACTCGGATCGCGACGCCTTATCGGGGCGAGCATATAGGAAGAGAGCAATTTGAATATACGAGTTGCCATATAATGGGAATGATGGAAAAGAGCCAACCTTGTCCGCTCGATAAGTGAGTCGAGCGGGAACTCGAGTCGAAACTGACCACAACCGGTCGGGCTCAAGGCGCTTACACCGCAGGCCCGATCGAGTGCAGGTTCCGCTGAATCGAAATGGATGGGAGTTCACGCTCGCCGGACAGGCACGTAAATATAGTAAGTCACGGGTCTAGGTCTGGGTCTAGGTCTTCTCTCTCTGCACGGTCACCATTGAGCCGCGAAGGTGGGGTCCCTTCCATAATTTATGGCCCATATCTATAGCCCAGCGAAGAGTCTTTTATTTATTTGCCAGTCGCCTGATCAATTGTGCAATACGCGCATAAATAAATAAATACAAAGACCGACAGTCAAAGTCCGAATCCAAAGTCTTACTGTGTCAATGTCATGGCTAGTCAAGCGAATAAACTGGTCGTGGCTCTGGATCACTATAGTACATGCATAAATATTTTAAGCTATGCGGGTTAACACTTCATAATGCTCTGGGAAAAATACTATGTTTAGCCAAGATACAGATTATTCTGAAACTGCTCTCATGCTAATTGCGCCTCTTCAAGCGCGAAAAACATCACAATTCTTTGGAAAATCGACAGCACTGTGACACTGATTTAAAACTTTCCATGCGAACCCCGCAGAAACGGAAAACTACAGCACGTGATAAGCGGAGTTGCGACTGATAATGCCGCAGCCAGTCGCACGAGAGCATGGACTTATAAATACCACTTTGAGGGGGTTACGGTTCGACTGGTACTCAGTATACCGACTGCGGCAAACAAGGGTCTATAAAAAAACATGATGACGAGGCCAACTGTCACATGGCCGAGTCTGAGGCTGCAGCTGCAATTTGCAGTGCACGGCAAGGTCCAGTGGAAACACTGATAAACTTTGATTTTCCCAAGTGTGAAAACTTTCCATAGTCTATGTTTATACGCAGTGGCGAAAGCTAGATTACAGCATCACAGGAAGTTCGAGGGGCAAGGAAATTGCGATTGCCTTGGCTCGGAACTTTGGCCAGCCAATCGAGTTGGTCAAACTGTCCGGCGACATTGATTTATGGGCCACTTGATGTGGCTAATCTCGAGGATTTGGCTTTATGATTGGAAAATCCCAAGATTTTACCTTCACAATCTGGGTTTGATTCGATTTTGCCCGAAGGTTATTGCATTTCCCGTGTGTTCGGATAAAGGAAATTGCATTTCCGTTTCAGATAACTGACAATTATATAAGAGAAGTAAGAAAGCTGTGCAAGAGTTTATGGTTTTATCTTAAGGATATATTGACAAAAGAATCTCGCTTATATTACTCACTATCGACTTTATATATCGCATTTAGCATTAAAATATCGGTATTATCGATTTTTACTTTTCATATTAAAAAACATCTTTCAAAGTCAATTATGTATAACCTTTTTATATTTCCCACAATGATTGATCTAAGTTATATCAAACAGATTATTGATTTATCGCATATATCGCAACGTTTATCTATCAAAATCGATTTTAAATATCGATTGACTTTGTATCGATATATCGTACGAATAACAAGTTTAATAGTTCAAATTACATCAAACGACGAAGTTTTCGGTTGGGAAATTCTAGAAATGTTGATATCAGCCCATAGAAGCAGGCGTATCTTACAGATTCATAAGGCTTTTGCTTTACTGAGCACGTAAATCTAAAAGGAATCTAACCAACTTTTTAGGATTTCATTTCCCTGAAAGACCCTGAGTAACGTAACTTGTATAAACTTCAATTTTTTGTATGAAATTAAAAAACAAATTGCATTGCATTTCGCCGGGGATCAAGCACGTGAAATTGCACTTTCGATTTCGTTGCAGAACAGGCAGCCGCAAATGTATCTCACAGATACACACGATGCACGGCGGGTGCGGGCACATTATGGGGCCAGCCAGGCCAAATGAAATGCGAACAAGCAGAGGAGACAACATGCAACTGAATCTGAAACACACAGCAGAAACAAGAGCAGCACGATATAAATAAACCCACTCAGACGGCGCAACAATGGCCACGGCGAGATACAAATGTATCTACACACGACAATTGCCGGATATATCGCGTGTGCATGGCATGTAAACGATATGTCTGACGTTGTGTTGAAGCAATTTGCAACATTAATGCCGCCAACAGCTGATCGGGGGTAAGCACTTGGCCAGATGAAAGGGAAAACTGCCTGAAATGCGCGAAAGCGAAGGCGAATTCTCGAAACGGCCCAAAGGCGGGACACTTATTTAGCCCCCGTCTGCGGGGGGCGACTCTTTTTATGTTTATATTTTGTTTATGTGTAATTATAATTTGCGTAAGCAGCTGGCAATTGTTTATAAGCACCCGGCTCTCGTTTGCCTAGCTGGCGAACCGGTTGAGCAAACAATTAGCCAACAATCGTCTTGGATCCATAAGTTTCGATATCATGAGCGAAATTCCAAGGTAATTAGCCTGCTGCACCCCCAGTAGTAGTGCCAGCGTTAATCTCGAGATCCATAAATCACAAAATTGGAATAATTAATTCCCTTTCGCATCTTATGCTCTGTTTCGGTATCGAAATCAAAACTGGTCGCTGGTGTCGTTGAACCGCTTTCGGGCTGTATGCGTGTGCGAGTGCAAATGTATCTACATGCGCAGCCAAGATACAAATGTACCTACATGTGCTGGCCGTGCTACCGTTTTAGCGGGCGTTGTCATTAGCCAAAGTGTCAAGTGGTCGGCGGCGAAACAAATGCACGGCAACAACACGCCGCTCTGTCGTCTGTTTTTAGCCAGCGTTCGACGAGTATCTGCAAGATGTGCTGCACAGAAGCGTAGAAGTTCGCTCGCATTTCCTTTTCGGAATTGGAATCGGAATTGGAATTGCAATTGGAAGCGGTATCGTAATGGCCAGATTGCAAAAACAATTGCATCAGCAACGACATGGCCAGCGTTTGCTTGTTCAAGCCCAGTTTCACATGACAAGACGGCCAGCGCCTTTATTAATAGACCCGATACTCGGACAGACTCTGCTCGCATTCCTGCCTGTCCATTCAGTCATTAACTAACCTGTTTACACCTGGCCTGGCTTGCACACCTAATGCGGGCCCCCTAACCAGGGTGGGGCCCCCTTAGCTGCAGGCGTGGGCGTGGGAGTGTTCCTTTCTTGGCTTCTATAAATGCGATAAAAATAGTAGGGTTGGGTTGGATAGCATAGGGTCATTGGTTCGGCCTTAGATCGGACACTCGATGACCAGTTCTGGGTTCGACTTTGTCGTTATGTTCTCATATTTGTTTATTTCTTCAGTTCGTTAGAGGCACACCTTTAAAGGGGCTCAGTTATGAAAAGCCTCTCTTGAAAATAGCATTATCGTTCTTGTTCGAAAAATATAATATTTACACACAAGATTCTACACCTTGACCCAAGTAAATGTTTAAACTTTAAAGAAATAGAACCTTCAAATATGTGGCAATAACCCATTTCCCTTCTTGAGACCCAAAACATCTTGCATCTGGTAGATAACGGCCCCGTTAGCTTCACCTCTGATAAACGTTCCCAGAAAAAATCTCAATTTCATGTTACGAACACCTCCACACCCAGCAGCAATTCAATGTAAACACACACACGAAATAACGAAGGGAAATCAAGTTGTTTGCAAACAAACACGAGCCCCGTTCGATGCCACAAGTATCTTATCATCATCCGAAATATTTAGAACAAAAGCCAGCTACTCGGCTAAGCAGAACACGTAAGCCATAAAAAATATAAAAATTCCAGAAACACATACGTAATAATATTGTATAGCCATGCGATACGTTTCAGAACTTTAAGACCAATTTTTGACAAAGTAGCAAACAGGTCTCACTTCTCGCCGGCTGATGAATGAGTAAACAAAGCCAAATATTGCTTGAAAATCTATATTATATATATTCTATAAACTAAATACCTGATATATAATAAATTCGCATGTAAGAATTGTAAACATTGGTTTGTTTTTCATTATTTATCAAGATATTTAATGCTTAGCTTCCTTTGGGATACTTCTAGTTCAACTTTAAAAAGTGAGTAAGCCACTTAAAAGGCCTTTTATTTATGTGAAAATCGCTAGGCATTGCCCGCACCTGTGTAGCCCAGTGTTTTGTCTACAGGCATTAATAAATAAGCGAACAAATGACGATATAAATCCGCCTTAGAATCAAACACATGATATTGAAAAGCCGCTGTCGGCAGACTGACAAACGAGCCCAAGATCGGGGCAACCAGAGGGGACTGTCGTGTGGTAAGTGGCAAGTGGTAACCGGAGAGCGGACATTGCCTGCTCGACATGGCGACGTGAAATGACATAATCCGTAACCGTGACACTTGAGCCGATTTGTGTGTGAACCTGGCCAGGCCGCCACAGAAAGAATGCTGACTCGGGCTCCGTATCCGTATCCGAGTGCGAGTCCGAGTCCGAGTCCGAGTCCGGCTCTTTCCCATTGCTCTCGAGCCGGTCAACAATTAAGGCGTTCTGGCGACTGTGGTTTTCAATAATTACTTACTGTTGTGGAAACAAAAACAAAGGTATCTTACCATGGCGGAAGTCGAACCGTTGTGCGCCGCCTTTGTTTGGGAAACCAGTTCGGGCTCGGAATTCACTGTCTCCCGCGCAACTAGTCAACTCAATCAGGCCCAATCAATCGTCAAGTTTGTGTTCCGCAAAATGTGAACAGCTTAGAAAACAGCAGGTCTACGTCTACGCAAATAAATTACAAGTGCGCCGAAACAGAGCGAGTCACATGGGTGGGCCGACGCCCATAGGCACAGCACCGATAGGGAAGACTATATAAAATCGACCAAATGAAATGCCTGGCAGGCAATCAATATGCAAAACGGAAACGATTCTAATAAAGCAACACTCATAAGTCGATGATTTGAATGGGTTATGAGTGCAGCCCGCCGGCGATTTGATTAATGATACGGCGAGTCGGGAGTATCGCTTTTGCATAGGAAGTGGAAGTGAGTTTCGGGAACTACAGCATTATAATTTATGTATTGTGACTGCGGATCACACCTAGAACGGAACCTAATTGGGTTTCTCAAAAGATCCGGTTCACCTGCTATAGATTGGAATAACACAAAGTCATTGTGACACTCTACACTCTTTATCAATATAAAGAAATTTGTTACTCTCGAAAAACCTGTTCGATAAGACATCATATATTATATATTATATATTGCAGAATTAACTAAGAGCTACATTTTATAGATTTCCATTGGAATATCTCTTATTTATCTGACTAAATGTACAAATTTTCCATCTTGAAATGTTTTCTATACAATGACTTAAAATATATATTCATTTTACTGACCAAATCCAAATGCGCATTTTATTTAATTTGTCTTATCTGGCCAACCCTAAAATATATCTGAATATTATACATATAGAATTTATTGAGCGTTTGGTCGGTCCGATTTGTTGGCAGCTGCATTTGAAAGATTTTGGCACACTTTGGCACACACTTCCGACCACAGTCGTAAATGTGTAATAAACATTTTAGCGATGCTCTGCTCGTTGTATATATATATACATATATATGATTATTTATTAAATCATCGATTGTCGACAATAAATCAAAATTCGTATAGAGAGGGTGGAGAGTGCTTGATGTCTCGAATGATCGGAACACTTGGACAGCGGACGGATCTCGAGTGCCTTTGTTTGGATCTCGGCGCACAGATCTCTGTGTATATTTATAATTATGCCTGTATAGATTTATATTTATTTGTGTAATTATGACATTTTTTCACGCCAACTTGGGCAAACAAATAACAGTAAGCCCCTTTGTCTGGGCCAAGTAAAACTCAGCGAAGTATCAGGTAGAGTGAGCAGCGGCAAACAAAAGACCATAAATAAATCGCATAAAAAGGCAGCATGACAAAAGGCACCTCATAAACGATATATTATATTATATATGAATATGTACATATATATGTTTATTTAAATATTAAAATATTCTCTGTCCTGCGACAAGCCTCCTTTTGGCAGCGAACATAATAACAGCGGCCAAGTGACTCAGAGACTTCCTCGTTCAACGTGTGGGTATGGAAATGTCACTTAAAATCAATAAAAAAAATAAGTAAAAAACCAGATGCAACGGCTATGCGTAGATACGCGCCGGCAATTTGCATTTCCGTGTTGCTTTTTTTTAAATTATGAAGTCATTTTATTTGCACTTCGTTTTCCATGTTTACATTTTTCTCCTTTTCTTATTATTTTAACTTTTTAATTTTCTTTTCACCGCTTGCTGGCAGATTTAATTGATTTGCATAGTCGAATGCACTTTTGCCCGGGGGCCCCGCCCAGTTTTTTATCCAAACCAACTGGGTATAGAATTAAATATTTGTTTTATTATCACTAACTACAAACCCCGGGGCGCATCACGTGGCCTAAAATTTATGCACACCTAGCCAAACATCATGATAAATGGCTTTGTCAATAAAAATTATAGCAACGCTTTGTGCGGCATTTCGCTGAATTGCGTCAAAATAGAAACTGAAAAGTTAATCCGTATTTATTATGCTATCAAATGTTGATGGAGCGTATCACACTAAAGGTATTAATTTGTAGCTGAAGCTGAAAATCGAATGGAAATAATTACGCGGTTTCCACTACGACTTTAAGTCCACGAGATTACCAATATTTTCGCAATTTTCAATTTGGATTCGTTCCCATTGTGGATTCATTTCTTGCCCGCCAAGTCTTAAGTATGTCAATTTTTGACTTTAACATTCTAATTATAATTCGCCTTTGCCAGCTCATTTTACGCATTTTTTGTGGCTATTTATAATAAAACAAAAAACATAAACAAAAAGCAGATCACGCGACAAGCGCACCAACAACCTGAGCGGACCTGAGCCAGCGATTATCTCAAGAGAAAATCAGTCTCTTTCTTGGTTGGTTTCATTCCGAAATGAAATCGAAGAGAGAAGCTGCAGTCGCCACACCGTCTGCGAATCGAACTAAAAGATTTTTTCAAACTGGTTCGAATCTGGATTTGTATAGATTTGTTTTCTTTTTGTGAAAATTTCAGGGGGAAACTCATTATCGGGTCACTAGAAATACGGGAGAATTTGGCTAAGGTGGTCTGTCAAATATGGGTTTATTTTGGGTATTGCAAATAATGCTATAACGGGTGTTTAATATTTTAAAGATTAAATTAACAATTTAAATAGTTTAAAGCTTTAAAAATTGCTTTTATATTGAATGTACTATTCTTTTTACATAGTATTCGTACAAATTTATTTCTTTCTCTCCGGAAACCTTAACTATTTAAAATACAATTTATTTACATCATACTTTTTGCTTTATTAAGGAAGCTTCCTCCCAATAAAATAAGTTTTTAAGAAGTAAATAAAGTACTTTGATAATGTTTTCAACAATACGAATATATTTTTTTTTCCCTGAATAAGATTTTAATGTAATTAACTCTATTAAAATAAGGAGCGCAATGTATAGAAACGTCTAGTAAATAGACGTGATTCTAAAATGAAAGGGCACAAGTTTAAGTAGCAATTTAATTAATATAAGTTATACAAGAAGGCATTATTTTCCTCAGGCATCTTATAAACATTTAAAAAATGAACTGTGAACTTATAGATATTTTAAGCTAGTGAAGTTTCGCACGTAAACTAGGACTGCCATCTAAGTTTGACTATTGTTTTTCTTAGGGTTTTTCTTTTAATTTACGAGTATGGCAACTTTTTGCGGGTCAAGCCGTAAAGGCAAATGAGCTTTTGGGAGGGGAAGGAGGCGAAGCAACTGTATATGGGCGGTGCGAGTGTGTGTTCATTACTTTTTCGTATACCGTTGCCTTTTAATTCTCCGCACAAATGGCAGGGCAAGGCGGCAGTAGAAGAAGAGGAAGGAGAGAAGGGCCGCAGACGAAATCAGAAAATCCGAAACAAAAAATCAGAAAATGACAAAGCGAAGGCAGAAAAGCTGACGACTTGAACTTTTTGTTGTTATGTTTTTTTTTTGTAACTATAAGCAGTTAGTGCTGCCTCTTCTTCGCCGTCGCTGGTCGCTACTGTCATTTTTGTTGTTTTATTGTGCTGATGACCTTAAATTAGGCGTAGGTCTTTCGTTTTTTTTTGTTGTTTCTTGGTTTGTGTTCGTCATTGTTGGCCAAGTTTTTTCTGTTGTCTTTTTTTTTTTTTTGGATATGCGCTGGTCAGCTGTTTCAGCTTCTTGCCTTTCGGTTGCTTCAGTACAATGGCAATAAGTAATAACAAAAAGATATTACATGAATGTCATGACCTGCGGCAGGCGAGAATGCCAAAGAATAAATATAATAACAATAATTTGGTTCTAGTTCGCATATAAAAGTGAATGTGAGCCAAAATGAAAAGGCCAAGAACAAAGGCAAGTTCCAGAGATAGGGAGGAAGAGGATAATGGCTAACGGTAAAGTCGGACTAACCGCCGACTAAACTACAAAAAAACCGTTCGCTGCACAAAGAAGCTGGCGAAAAAAGACCGCAAGCCGCGCCTAAAACAATCCCAAAAGAGACTAGAAAACAGAGAATAGAAGAGAGAGAGAGATAAGTTTAACCCCAGCACTTGTACAAAAAAAGTTTAAATATTTGAAAGCGCAGCAATTATTTTTAATTTAACTATTTCACTACCTTTTTATTCGGTCTTTTTCCCGATATTTAGCACTTTTCCTTATTTAATGGGATTTTTCAAACGGTTTTCTTTAGTTTTGTTAGTCACATTTCTCATTGGTATTAATTGCACTGAATTGCCACTGTATTTTATTTAATTTGTTTTAAAACACAGCACTCGCGTACAATTATTTATAATTTTTAGCTTTCTTCCAGCTTTTTCTTCACTTTATGAAGAGCAGATAAGTTGGTGTATTCTTCTGTGGGTAAATTTCGTTTAAATTATTAAAATTGAACACTCTTTTAGCAGAGACATTTATTCTTAAATAATTTTATTTTGTGTGGAATTCGTTTCATAAAGATTTGTTGATATTTCATTTAATAACAAAACTAATCGAAAATATATTACTGGTATATTTTAAACTACATTCAGCGATTTTCATTTCCCTTTTTAAGGTTAAAGAACTTTTAATTCCTCGTTAACCACTCGGGGAATGTGCAGAAAATTAATATAAATTACTGAAAAAAATGCATGTTAATTATGTGGGAATTTTAATGGGTTAATTTCATTGCTGCAGACGGACTGCCATTATTTAACGGACTTTAATGACTGAACAATCGGAATTGAGCACAGAGAAATAATCAACAGACTGCATCACACACACTCATGAAGAGTCACACAAAACTCGATCATATTTTTAAAAATAATTTTTACAATATTTCTCGGCGTTGCTGCACATTTATCTCGTTATTTGGCACAGACTTTTGAGGCGCGCGCGCGGTTTTCTTATTTGTGTTTCTCCGTTAATTTATTATTGCAGTAAAAGAGAATCTGTTTCGATTTCGTTTGGCGCGGACTCTCAGCTTTTTGTGTGGTTTAATTTTATTTAATTATTTGGGGGAGCGAGCTGCTGGGCGTTGCGTTCCGTTCGTTGCAAATGGAAAATTCAAACTGATCGGAAATTTGTGCGCTGCCTCAGAAAGTCCGGAGCCGAAAACGATCGCGCTGCCGACGTCGGAATTATGTTTTTCGATCGCGGCGCAGTCGCAGCTGGGAGAGCGAGCGGGAGAGAGAGAAGCATGTTCTCTTTTTGGTTACACAGAGAAAAAGTAGTTGATTAAAGCTTCGCTTTAAAATGACATTTTTATAAAACGCACTTTAAACCACATTTTTGTTTAAACAACATTTACAATATTCAAAATAAATTTAACATTTTGTGGCAAATTAACCAAATTCAAAATACTAATGTAAAATACTCGAAATATTTTAAAATTTAAAACCAACATGTGTTTGCTTCAAAAAAGAGGTTGGAAAGTGGTTAAAAACTTTAATATTTTATACAAATTAAAAATGTTAATTTTTGTCAGTGTATATCTCTCTCTCTCCGGCGACATGTGCTGCAATATATTATACTTGTTTTTTTGTTGCAGGCTGAAAACCTGCTTGGGGCTTTTGGCTTATTTCCGTTTCCATATGTGTGAGTTCGCAATGTTTAGCTACATGTTGCCAGCAAACAGTGTTGTGGCCACTTGAAGCTCGAGTTACCGACTTAATACTCTTTTTGTTGAGTGTTTATATATTGTTAGAAGGTGCCTTCTTTTAGTACCAAATTATAGTTAACTTTGATTAAGAATAACTGGAATTTTTGAATCCCTTTTGAGTTTAGCAAGTAGTATCTGCTGTATGGCATTCCATTGCATCCTTTTGACATATTAAAAAATTTATTTCAAAACATTAGCACTTTCCTTGATAAATATTTGTATTTTCTCTTTATGCAAACATTTTAAAATATAGAAAAAAAGATTTGCGTCTTCTTTTAATTATTTTAAAGTTCTGTAACTGTTTGTAATATTAAATATGTATTAAATTAAGTCAATATAAAAAAAGATGATTTAAGTTTATATGTATATTGTATTTATTTTTAAATAGTATATTCTGTAAATGATTTTCCTCTTTTTACTTCCTCTTATTGCTTTCTTGGAATTTCTTAGGAATTTTTCAAAATTGATTTGAAAACAATAACAATTTCTGTGACACATCCAATTAGTGGCACAACTAGTTTTACGAATAATATAAAATGTAATAAAACAATATGTTTTAAAAATTGATAAATATATACCAAAATTTAATATATACTCGTATAATATATAAAATAAAACATTTTCAAAGCATACTTAAATGTTAAAAGGTTCCTACAATTTATTTCAGTTTCAATTCAGGAAATTTCTTTATTATTAGTTCAGCCTTCTATCATATATCTATTGAAAAACATATTCATATTTCTTATAGGGCATTCAGGATTCGGCTTGTCGACATATGTTTGTTTTTCCTGCTTTTTGTTGCTTCTAATGTTGGTGCGCATGTGCAATGAACTTGTTTTGAATTGCAATTGCGATACACATATTGTTGCTACTTTGTTTTGCTTTTTGGAGGTTAGTCAGTTGCGGCGACTTTGTAATTTCATTTAAATTACTCATACGCCATGTGACGCCGCCGTAATTATTTGATTTCGCCCGAAGCCTCTCGGCGGCAAATGCATTTCCTCAACTTTAATGTAGGTCACTGCTGAGGGGGTGAAAGTGCCAGCAATTATCTGGCGAACCCGCTGCAGCTGCCGTCGACGAGGAAATTACCGCCAAGGTCGATCGGAGACCAGGTTCGCCCAGAGAATTTTGCCCAAAGGTGAACTGCATTTCATCGCTGGAGAAGGAGAGAGAGAAAAATAGAATTTCCAATTCAACCTTGGGCAATTCTTTCGCTTAGCTCGCTGACAGCGGCAGCGGCGGCTGACTTTTCCCCCTTTCTTTGGCTCATTTAAAACGCATGACTTGGCTCAAATTGTAAATTATGCAAATTTCAAAATACACAGCTCGACGAAATCAGAAAAAGTGCAACATCACTTTGTTGCTGGTCGTTCTCCGCCATCCGTCTCCCCGTCTTTATATCCCCCTAGCCACTGCCCCGCCTCGTTCTCTGTCTGCGCCTTTGCAGTATTTCGGACTCGGACGATTATAATTTGCAGCCTTCAATATTATTACACAATCATAAATTGTCTGAACTGAAATGTAAATGTTTTCGACTGCGCCTTGGGGGGCTATAAAAAACGCAATCGCACGTATAGCCAAAGCTAGAGCTATGACTAAATCTATGACTATGGTTATGGACATGGCTATGCGGCTATGGGAATGGATAATGCCGCACAAATCAGGGTCTCTAATCGAACCAGTCCCCCCTAGTGCGGTTTGCAAATATGAAGGTACTGCCAATTTATTTATTTAAATTGTACTTCTCACAGGACTCTATATAAAATCGTTGCTTATTTTATTATAAGTATAACTCCATCTAACAAATATAAAAAGGCCAAAAAGCTAATTAATTCCATGAACACGCGACCTCACCATTAAACAATAATAAAGTTGAATAAACCTGTATGAAGTATTTTGAATTTATACACCTGCCTCACTGCTTCCGTATTGTACATCAACTTTAAATGTTAATTAGCTTAAGCGCCATAAAAGATAGCCAATTTAATGTTTAGCCTTTCCGAATGGCAAACAACAAAAGAAGGAAAAGCCTGTAATTAGCTTTGGTGGCTATTGAAATACAATAAATTAGCCAATGCCATTCACTTTGAAATTCTAAACGACAAGTTCTTATCGATATTTTATTTATATTTACGCAAATAGAATCGCAAAGAGTTCTTCTTTTATAATTTTATTAACTTCTTGGCGGAGGATATACAAATTTATATTAATAGAAATAATTAAGATAAGGGAATACAAAAACATTATAGAGAATTTTATTCAACTTGAAACTTTTATCGCAATTAATTCCAGCTGAGTCTGAAGGGATTCCAATTTTGCGTTGCCTGCATTTTCAACGTCCTGTATGTATGTATGTACACAGCTTCCATTTACTTTTCCCTTTATTCACTTCCTGTTTTCTCCGTACAACATAACCCCTCAGAATCATTTCCATAATAAACAAATTCATCGCCAACTTTCAGCGGACTGTCAAACTAAAAGTACAAGGGCGAAAATATTCCCTTTTAAGGAGCTTCATTTAAATAACAAATGACATTCTCGCTGCTCGGTTTTCCGAACCGATTGCAGCTTAAATATTTTTGCCATCCAACTGGCCGGGTTCCCAGTGTTCCCACAGTGTTGAGCTGTTGAATATGCAAAGCCCGGCGCGGGCAGAAAGATTTACTTTTTAATTTCTGCTTTTGCCGCTTTGTTGTTGGCTTCTCCTCCGGCAGCATGTGACGGAAGGTAGTGCCGAAACCGAGCCAAAACCAAGTTTCTGGCCAGCAATGTTTCGACGGCTTTTTGCTGCAGCTGCTAAAAATAGCAAAGCCGCCACGGCAACATCAACACACAGTGTTGCCTGCAAGTTGTTTGGCTTGCCAAATGGCGGCACGCGGCACATGGTCGGCCGTCGGTGGTCGGTGGTCGGTGGTGTGGTCCAGTAATGAAGAGGCTGGGGAAAAATGAGGAAAAACGAAGAAAAACGGCGAAGAACCGGCTTGACAGGAAAATACAAATTTCGTTTGGATGAGGAAAAAATTCAAACGATTTCGTTGTCGCTCCCAGGCAGTTGGAAAATGCATTTTTTCGGTTCCGAGACCGCCGAAAGGTGGTTGGAGTACCGGCTAAACGGTTCGCTCATCGGCTGACTGAGTGGCTGTTATTGTTTTCGCCTTTGTTTACTTTTCATTTCACTATTTAATTGAATCGATGCATAAAAATCAAATTTATATGGATGCACTAAAGGCTTCTCGGCCGCTGTGAATGAAATTTTTATTCGTTTATTGGCGTTGATTTGGGTTTTGCGTTGTCCATTCGGCATTTTCAATCAAATCTGTCGCTTTTGGGCGCGCCATTTGATTTTTCATATAAATAAATGTGCAACAAATTTGCAAAGCAATTGCGAAAACGTGCCAGAATCTCTCCGAGTTCCCAAATGCTCTGCCCCCCGAATTGGAGGTGGCGCAAAATATTTATATCAAAACAATTGAATGGAATACATCTTAATGGGATTTAAATTGCAGTTGGATCGGGCTGAGCCATTTATTTGTGTTTCTCCGGAATTTTATTGGACGAGTATACGTTTGTTCATCGGGTAGCAAGTGTATTTTTTTTTTATGAAATCTGAGAATTAATTTTACTTCAGTCTGTAACTGAAGAAATCTCTCTTCATTTTCCTCGTCTCCTTGTCTCTATTACAGAAATGGTTGTTGGGTGCTTCCACTACACCTGTCACATTTGCAGATGGGACGGTGCAGCATTCCGAGCGGTAGAACTTGAGCAACTAAGCTATCCATGTCGTAAGTTATGACAGTTAGCAAGTAGGTTACTATGCATCTTTTTATAAAATAAACCATCACACATTTAAGAAACCGTTAACTTAAACATAACCTAACCTACATATCTCTAACAAGCACGTGCTTCGTGTCGCAAGGGCCACTTGAGTATACTGACAGTAGTGCATCAACGTCAAAGATAATTATACCAATTTTATATAGATAACTGTATAAATTATTATTAAACTATTTCAACATCAAAACATGGTTACATATTCCTAATCCAGATATTAATTAACAGAGATCTCTGAAATAAGTAGTCATGCCGAAAGCCGACATATACTCTTGTAGAGTATTCTAGAAACATCTAGGCAAATCGGATTAAAATATGCATTTTGAGCGAGCTGCTGTCACTAAGCTCGTTACTCAAACACAGTTCTGCTCTATTTTGTATTCAATTTTTCAATAGCAGAATGCGATTTTAATTAATGAATTTGTTCCATTCAAAAGCACTGTCAAAGGCTGATGTCCGAGGCATAAATTCTAGCTTTAACCCGATATTGAATTCCAGTTGGCGAAGGAAGTGACAAGCCCATTGACATTTGCCACTCGGGGACTGTTTTGGCTGGTGGAACCGGGCGGGGACCGTGCCAAAACATTTGTCATAGCACATTTAAATATTCATCCATTATTGTCCGGCTTGGTTGAGAATTCAATTTCGATTCCAATTATGCAGTCAATCAATTTGTATTGCAACATAAAATTTGTAAACCAAAAACGCAAACAAAAAAAGACCCAGACTGAGTCTGTTGTTCTGCCCCTTGGGGGGCGAATGATTTATAATTTATTTACATGGTAAATAAAAATCGTAGAAAAAGTTTCGGCCATGTTATCAATTTTTGCGTGTTTTCTCAACTGTCTTGCCAACACATGGGGCGCCTTTAATTGAGGTCAATGTCAGGCGAAGTATACATTATGCCTCCCTTTTTTCATTTAATTTTTTAGCCTGTGCGTATTGGTGTTTGTTTTGACTTGGCGAAGACAAAGGTAAACTTGGCATTTTTTTAATAACAATAATTTATTTATGAGTCAAACGAAACATCAATTACGCGAATAAGAAGGATTCCAGCTAGCACGCAATCGAATTATTATAAATGGCCCATCATGGAATCACAAGACTTAAAAGATGATGTATCACCGGGTGTCCGGCATTTTTAAAACAACAATCATGTTGTGGGAGGAGTCTTCTTATAATGTATTTATCATTTGTGCGAAAAGGTGGAGTTAAATTTCAGAGTATTCCTTCGGTTGAATTAACCTTTCAATTCGGGGAAAGGTTAAGATTATTTATTAAAGATTTTCTAAAAAACTAAAGAATTTAGTGCAAAAAACTTTCACTTATTATTCATTTATTCTAATAAAACCTAATGCTACTCAACGTTTGGGAATCTCAGAACTCTGACCTCTGTTCCTCTTCAAAATTTCCATCAATGGAATTTCGTATTTAATAATAATTACCTTATCTCTGGGAAACTTTTCACTCCTGAAGGTTGACCAGATGTCCGGCATGTATTCGTGTGGAATACGTGATGCAAATCAAGTACTATAAACTCCGCACTACTCAAATCTCGTTATTTTTCCATTACTGACGACGGACAATTCAAATATTTACGAGAATGCAAACACTGGGAACAAAGAACCTTTCTACCTAGCTATCTTCACTTAATTCTGAAGAGGTCAGCTGGGCTGTGATCTATTCAAATAATTTTATGGGTTACAAGTGGGTTTTTCGGAATAATCCCCAGCTGAAAGTGGAAATTTTATGGAGGGACCGATTGGCTTATCGGCGGCTTTCTTTGCTGCCAATAATTGCTGGCAAATATCAGGTAGCCGAAGCGATAAGCAGCCCGTATTTATAATTAAATAACGCCGAAAGATTGATAAATCCAAGTCTGAGCCTTGGACGGGGTGACAAAATACCCGATAAAATCCGTATAGCCCCAGGCTACACTGGAAAGCCAAGAATCTTTCTGTGTGAGGTCGTGCCTGTCAATAAATCATTCTGTCCATAAACTAATTGAGCTGTTTAGCCATATTTGACTCCCTTGATCTGGGGCTCACGTGTCAATCCCCCGGGCCGACTGTTTGCTCATATCCTTGTTTATGTTTAACTGCCTTGCCGCGCTTAATTCCACATGTTTAGTCCAATTTCAAAAGCAATAAATTTGTAAAGCAAATCATAATGCTGAATTCGATTAGCAAGGACAACGACAACGGCAGCGACCGAGACAAATCTGAACACAGATCCGAGACAATCGATAGCGGGCCGAACAATGTTCGCGTAATGTGTTCGCCTGAACAATAATGACAGATAATTATATTGATATATATGAGCAATCTCGGAGATTGAATGCCAAATTGATTGGCGTGGCGGCTCATGTGGCATTGAAATAGCCAGTGGAAAGGGTGTGAAAATCGATTAAATACGTATCTATGCACGTATCTATCGAACGCAATCGAAGGGGTACATAGTAAGATAAGTATCTTATAGAAATTATAGAGAACATCTGCCTTGAATTCCTGAAGCTATAAATTACTATTATTCAGCTTATTTCCAAGATGTTAAATATTAAACATTTTTGAGGTGTTAGGTTATTGAAATATTAAATAAAGCTCCTTAAAATTTCCCCTTAATTCCTTTACTAATACATTATATTATATAATATATATTTTGTTAACATACATTTAAAGATACTAAATAGTTTCTAATTTGTTTGTTTTGTATTTAAGCTACTTCTTAGATCTGTTGTTATATTCCGTCTTGTTATAAATCATCATATATCTTTCGTTTTATTACCCTCTTAAGACCTTCAGTTTTTATTGAATATTAAAGATCTTAGCTAGGCTAGATTTAAAATGAAAGTAAGCCATTGGAAATTGCTTGGCATTGCATCAAAGTCATTCTTCGAAAATCACTCTGGGGCCATAAATAATTCCACAGAATTTAAGAGCGCATTAAAGTCCCAAAAAGCAATGAGAACATTTTCTTCGCTTTATTAAAAATGAATGCGAACAATTTAGCTAAGTGCATTTTACTTCGACTTTCGCACACTTGTGCACATTAATACTTATATACGCAGCCATATGCATGTATGTATGTGTGTGGATATCTTGTGCTTAGATAACAAAATATAATTCGTCGCAATTTGTGAAAAGAAATACGAAAATTGTTGTTTGTTTACAAAGTGTCAGGCGAAATGTCGGCAGCAACAATGCCACTGTGTGGGCCACCAGACATCGTGGCTTATATATGTATGTACGTATACAGATATAGTATCTGAACGTCATATATATGCCAGTCCGACTGTCACAATTTCCCAGCGCCTCTTGAGAGCCAAAAGTTAGACCGCTCCTCAGGTCATTGCATTTATTCATAACACAATTCTTGGGAAAATGCAAAAAGCATATGAATTCAAATTGCGAAACTAGCAATTAGCTTTATTTATCGCCTTATTTATTCTTACAGGCACCATAACATTTATAGTATTGGTTATAGTAAACGAATGGCTATAATTAGCGGATTGGATTGTTTGTTGATTTTTAAGAGAACCCATTTGGTTCTTTGATCGTAAATAAACTAATAGAAGCGCCGTATAGTTGTTATTAGAGGTAGTATATTAAGACTGTCAGTCGTGGATTATCACCTGTAGAAGACGATTATATTGCCACGAGCGTCACGCAGTGAGTCAGGTGTCTCCATTGATTTATGAGTTCTTAGACAAAATCAAATCAAATAAAGAGGGAACAGACTAAAAAACATATAAACAAATTGTGCATTTAGCCAAATGAATATGGTTTTGACAATGAAAAACAAAAGAGGCCTAACTTATAACTTCAAACAACGAGTAACACATCTAATGTTAATTCAAAGATGCATTTAAAAATAGTTTTGATTCTATTGGTTACATTTCCATTTAGATTCATGGATTTCATCATCCTTTTAATAGCTTAAACCATCCTCACCCCAGCAGGTCTACTCAATTTACATGCTGGCAATTAATAGTTGCCATAAATTACTATTAAAAGGCTGCGCTAAATGTATTTGCATGCACATTGCTCATACGCCGCTTGTGACAGGCGGCAGCTTAGCCATTTAGCTTCTGTTTGACTTGCCTGCCATTTTTTTTTATTAAGCGGCATTTCATAATCGTTATGCAAAGCGCAAACACAATAACCGTTGCCCAAACTATGGCAACGCCCAGCACCAGGATGCAGAGCGGAGTGGGTTGAGCGGCAGGAGCAGTCAGCTGCCGGCGACAGGCCACGACATCAATGCCAACGACAACGACAACTACGACATAACACTAATGAAAATTTGTGAGCAGCAGCAGGAGCAGTAGGAGCACCAGGCTACGGGGAGGAGCAGCAGCAGTGGACAACATTGACGTTGCATTTTATCCTCGGCTGAAGACAAGACCACAGCAACAACCCCAAACACGGACGAACCGGGCACGCCCATCCGATGAGTGCTCTTTTGGCTGGCACTGTGGTGTGGGATACACGTTTTGGGGATTAACAACATCATGTCTCAAGGTCAAACCCTTGCAAACGTGTGACATAATTTCCAATTATGGATGGTAACTAGATAATGTTTTTATGGATGCTTTCCGGAATGTTACGTAAAGTGTTTCATTAAATATATATTTAACTTGTATTGTATTGTGTATTTCTTTATAAAGCCAGAACAAATCGTTGTGGATTTGATACCAATTAAAAATGTGTCCAAAAGTATGTAATGCTATATTTTAGATCTAAAATTTTGGGGCTAATTGAAAAGTGAAAAAAGTGGTATAGATCAGTTTAAAATCTACAGCAACTAGTGTTTATTCTTGGGAATCATTTAATAATCCTAGCATATATCGTTAAGTTTTACTTAAATATATCTCTTAATTGTCATTTTCCTAACTTGTATAACTTATATTTTCTTCTCTTGTAATTTATGTTTAAGTAGGTTATCATTCTAGGATGCCTCAGAAATCACTCCTGTTTCTTAAACACTCAACAAAGGTGTTAATGCACACTTAGTATAGAATAATAATATTTTTCAGGTACCAAAATGGCTGTTATTTTCATGTTTTTTTTTATGATGTACAATTTTATTGCATCCGTATTGCACACCAAGTAAAATATCTACTGCTTTCTGGAGCACCCCTGCTTATTTTTAAACACCACTAAGTATGTACGTTCATTTTATCGAAATGTAAAAAAATACATAAAAGAACTCCGAGATATAACGACAAAACTTTCGAATGGATATTATTTACCCACTAAATTAATATGTATTGACATATTTCCCCTATGTCAGCTCAGAAGGTCTAACCCTGTCTTGTCACTTCTCATTTAAATCGCACATTCTCTTCTATTTATAGATCCTTCGACTCGCACCTCGGAACCACTATGCAATCGATGCAAATTATGGCCAAAAACAATGTCGGCCGGCAACAACATGAGCGATACAAAACGAGCGGCCTGTAGTTGTCATCCGATTTTGTAGGTGTTGCTGTGTTGTTGCCGCTGTTGCGTTGCTGTTGTCATAGTGTTGCTGCCGCTGACAGGCGCAACGAACGCTGCAACTCGTCACAGCTGCAAGTGAAAGTCAAACATGAAACGCTTTTAGACACACGGCCAGGAGCACACACATGAGCACACAATTTGCCAGCTATTTAGCGGGTGTGGCAGAGGAATGGGGGTTACGGCAGGGGCGGAGATTCTCTTGTGCATCGTTTCAGGGTCAACTGCTATTTACAGTCAATGTCAGTGTAAGTCACACTCAAAAAAAAGCAAAGCAAAGCCCAAAATTCAGAAAGCGAGAGTTCATAAATGCAACAGCTTATTAAATACTTTTTGAAGAGTCACAGAAGTCTTTAGTATAATTAAATCCCTATAAAAGTGTTCTCAAAGTATAGTATTTTTTCCTTATATATAGTAAGCAAAATGATAAATGATAAATTTAAATATACAAATATGTAGTTTTAAATACCACAAACAAGCTTCACAAATTCTTGTACCCTGGTTTTTTTAGTAACTGTTTACCACGAACACTTTTGGGTGTGTAGGGAGGGGCTTGGAAAGGATGGACTGGCGTCAGGCGACCAGCAGTATTAGGGGAAACGCCCACCCATCCATTACCATCATCATTGTGGCCATTATCGTTATTATCAGCCACCAACGCTGCCTCTCGGGACGTGCCTGGCATCGTCATAGGTCTTAATGCCCCAAGCCCCATAAAGATTGTTCACACATCCAAAGTTTAACTGAACCGCTCCGAACTGCTCTTGTGTCGTGCCTCGCCGTTTTGGCCAGATTATTGGACGATCTTGGGAGGCCCGTCGAAAGTATTCGCACGGTCGAGCATCAGACACAGCCACTGTCTCGATTCTTTATGATTTTATTGTCATTGTTCGATTCGATCAGTTTTATTTTGTGGCGAAGCGAAAGCCACAAGCGCTCCTGAAATTTCAATTAGCATTTGCTGAATTTGGCTGAGTCGATTGTGTGTGGGCGGGCGTCGGTGAATTTGAGATCAGATCGCGTTTTAACCACAGAGCCACAGCGAACTTAAAGACCAGGTCAAGGCCGAGCTGGTCTGTATTTCAAGCTGCTGCTCTCAAGTGTTATTCTACTCAGACAGAATTTGTTTATGGTAGGCATGATTAGAGGATGCTCAAAGTAAGTCATTATAAGCTTCAATGTCAAAGTAGAGTCATGAGTGGGCAGAAATGGCTAGATACAAATCATTTAGAACTTGCAGTTCAATAGCGTCTAATATATTTTATGAGTTTTATTGGATTTTATTTCATTCAGCTTTATTAAACATCATATAATGGGGACTTAAATCGGTTTCATTTACTAACTTAAGCTAATAAGAGGTTTAAATTGATGTTATACCCTTATTTTATAAATTTGTATGATCAACAAGCAGCAGGATTAAGAAATCACTAGGTATCATAATGAATCTACCCAGGTCTAAGTGTGCCAGGCTTAACCTAACAGCCTTCCCAAACCCTCCTACACTCCTCATTCAAATCGCAACACAACAGAGTCACACGATTTCTGGGGATATTCAAAGAAAACCCTGAGTATCTGAGAATTCTTGGTGAAAAGATTCAAGATGCCGCACAATTTCCCGGCCAATGGCAAGGACTCCACAGATTTGTCCACGTAAGTTGCGGATATGGTTCCTTCTAGTTTCAAATGCTGAACATATCGTTTTGCCTCGCATTCAGCATCAGATCCCATAAGAGGGATTTGTGCACCTGTGTTGCC
>JAEIIG010034987.1:0-59518 GCA_018904695.1 Drosophila parvula
TAAATAATAGTTACACATTTTTTTTGTCCCCTTCTTTTTTTTTTTTGTGGGGCATGTTTTGCCACAAGATCAACAGAGAGTTAAAGTGAAAATGTTTCCATATGCAAGCGCCAACGCAACGACAAATTTTCAAAAAATAAAAAATGGCAAGGAGAATTGAAAACAACAATATTTGAAGTCGAACATGAAAGCGAAACAATGGAAGCCAAAAAAAAGCAGGACATTGTCTGGAGGGGTTTCCATGTGAAATAATATATTTACGTATACGTAATATGTATTGTATTTAAGTTTTTGTAAAGAATGAGCTCTATAAACGTTACTTCTGTTTGTATTTATTTAAATATGTATGTATTTATTTATTTATGTATTTATTTATGTTTCTTTATTATTTTCAATTGGTTGGATTTACAAATAAATGGAATCTCAAGGGTAAATAGTTAATTTCATGGAAAATATGGAATAAATTAACGAAAAGTACTTAATAAAGGCTATATTTTATACTTATTCCTACCATATTTTCCTTCAAAATATGCTTTACACTCTGTTAAAAAACATCAGCGCAATGATTGATTAATATAACTAAAAAATATTGATTTAAATGACAAAAAAATAAGTTTATTTACATCCTGTGAAGTTTATATTTATATAAACTGTTCACTCTTACTATTAAATTCCCATAATGTATTTAATGACTCTTCGTTTCAGTAAATTTTCTTGATGCCTTCCTGTTCCTGTCCAAACCCAGCGCGAAGGCGTTTTAAAAATATATATCTCATTATATTGCCATACAAATTTATTGAATGTAATGCAATAAAAAATGTCACCCTGACATTGATGTAATTAAAAAACATTTGCGGCCATTAAAATGCCATTTAGTGTGCTTCATATCGTTACGCCACCAGGGCCATTAAACTCATTAAAATTTTTGACTTTGAGAGAGAGGGCGTGCGACGTGTGTCGTGTGATGTAAGTAAGAGCCGTAAGCCGTAACTGAATTTTCCGGGGCATTGTGTGAATCGTACACCACAAGATTTCATGTTCCGGCGGGGCCGTGCCTTCAATTTATCTGAGTCGGTTTCGGGTTGCCGAATGTGATTAACGTTGCTCTTTGCGCTTTTGTCTCTATCGGCAACTGGAGCGGCGGCGGGCTGGGCTGAGCTATGCGTTAATCAAATGTCAATTACGCTGCGGATTCCGAAATGGATGGTTGCAGCAACAGGACAGTGCAGCTAACTTGGCGGGATTTGCCGGGGTTCTTTTCCGGCGCTAAATTCTGACAAGAATTAAAATAAGTTTTAATAGTGGATAAAACGCAAGAACTACTGAAAAGTTATTTAATAAATAAAGTTTGTGGTTTACCATTGGGATAATCACTTTAAGGAAATTTATTTTAAAATTATTTAGATATTTAGCATAAAGTAATACAACTGTAAAGTCTAGAAAGTAATTACAAAATGTAAAAGACTCTTTTCTCAAGAAGAAAAACACTTTTTATGTATTGACATACAAGTTGGCTTTTATTAAATATAATTTCTGCTAAGTATTGCAGGTTAATTCCTGTACAAAAGTGTAAGTCATTAAATCTTACCTGTTTTCTAGTTATAACTAAATATAATGTAGAGAGCGTTCAGCACTGGCAAGTGTGACTCTCCAGCCTGGCTTACTGACGACACACCAATTGTACAATGGGCGGCCCGCTAAATCTTGGCGCTCGTTGGTTGTACGTTTTCAGCGTTTTTGTCTCTTTTGCCAGCAATTCACACAGATACTGACGCACTCACACCGTGCCAATCATCCTTTGCTGCAGTTTGTTCGCCGGCTCCTTGATCCCAGCTCCTGTCTCCTTGCACCCATCACCGTCCTTATCCTTTATGCAATTTGTCTTTATGCGCCACCCTTTTTGCTCACTTTGCTTCGAGCTTTCGCTGCTCTGAGTGGTTGGCGGTCATAAGATATGGCCGACTTTACTCACGTTGCCAGCATTTTAAGTTGCCACGTTCCCTCCATCCAGTGCCGGCACTTTCATCTTCATTTTGATGGTCTTTAAATATCGCCGAAACAGACAGCTTCATGCATATTAAGCCTTGCATGCACCATGAAAAAAGAACGCATGCTATCATAAATAATTAAATACTTTTTCTATATAGAAAGGAAAAGAGAGAATAAAGTTGGCTTTCCTCCATCTTTAAACCCTATATAAATGCAGATTTATTTGGTGTTTGGGTTTTTCACCATTCTGTGGCTTAAATGGTGAAAAACACAAACACCAAATAAATCTTAAAATTAAGATTAATTTCTGGTTGCTTATTTAATCATTTTTCCAGTGTAAGTAATCATTTAACCATACATATACTGCTGTTGAATATTAAACAAACACCGCTGGTAATTTGATGATTATGAGCACAGCACAACACGATGCACTAGTGCACCCGAGGATTGGGCCTCAGGGTGCATGTGCATACGAGTATGTGCACTAATCACCACCTAAGGATACTGCCAGGCCATCGAGGGATTTCATCAAGTATCAGCCAAGGATTTACTGAAATTGTCTTTAAACCAAGATGGCAATCAACAGGATGAGCTGAAAGTGGTAGCTAAAATTAAAGTAGATAAGCAATTATATTAATTCAATTTTAAAGCGAATTTGCAGTTCTAGTTATAAAAAAATTATAAAAATAAAGATTCCTTGTTATTAAACATTAAATTCTCTTTATTTAGTGCATTAACTTGTGTCTTATGTCCGCTAAGTTATATTTCATTTTATATTATTTACTATATCATCACATATTCCATTTGCTTTCCCAATAAACACGCCCAGATTACGAATGTTATGTTGAGCTTCTTATTCGACTTCCTTTACGGTCCAACATTAATAAGCTTACCCAGAAATTTCACTCCAGTCACTCAGTTCTCCTTAGTCATTGTTTATCCAATGGATAACAATTTTTTCGTAAGGTTTTTCCTCATTTTTTTTTTGAATGGAAAACTTTTGTTTGCCATTTGTATATGAAGACAAATCGAAAATGGCAAAAAAGATGATTTATTGCCCACGAAGTAAATGAAAAAAGAATAACATAGGGTGGAAAAAAAAATGTGATTTATACAAAGG
Organism: Drosophila parvula; assembly: GCA_018904695.1. Lineage (NCBI taxonomy): Eukaryota > Metazoa > Arthropoda > Insecta > Diptera > Drosophilidae > Drosophila > Drosophila parvula. The sequence continues at coordinate 3,110 of JAEIIG010034987.1, forward strand.
CACGCACGCATAGAGGAAACAATATCGGACTGTGTTAAATATGACTCTGGTAACTATAGACCTTTAATATCACAGGGAGTTAATTTTGGGCAAATATTTGCACAAAATGTGCTGCCATTTAAGCCACGGCTAAGTTGCCTTCAATTCCACGAAGAAAAAGTTTATGAAAGTCAATTGCCAGGGGCTGAGCAGGCCAAGAATATGAAAATACGAAAATACAAAAAAAAATGTAGCCGAGGAAAGATAAATATTTTTAATGTAGTACTTGTTGAACTTACCCGCGGCACTTTCGAGCACTGCTTCTCTCTTTTTTTTTATACAAAACAGAGAAAATAAATAATCTAAATGTAGAATAAAAGCAGCATTAAATGTATTCCATTAGGCCACTCGCTTTTAAGTACATCTAATTTGCAACAATTTGAGCGCCATCTAATGTTATATACATCGAGGGGTGAAAAAAAAAGGGGAAGAGCCATAAAAATGTTTATGCTCTTTTTATGAGCACACAAGCTGCGGCATATCACACAGTTAAACAATTGCTACCGACTAGCCAGGACACTCGCCCTGACTGTTTTGTTTTGCTCATGTTTTGCCTTTCTATCCCTTGCCGTTCCCCAGGACATTTACTTTTATTGTGCGACTGGTTCAAGGTTCGGGCACTTTGATTATGACGTTAGTTCTACCGCCACTACTGGCTGCAGGGCAGGGCCAAGAAATGTAGTCGGGTCGAGAGTCCTTGCCGCAGGATGCGCCGTCAGTGTTGTCAGCAATTCCACGAAAAAGGAAACCAAACTGGGTTTAACTAGAATGTTAAACAACAGGTTGGTAAGCCACAGAAATAATATGGAATGGATCAAAGAATATATCTATATAGTTGAGTTATTTAAGCAAAGTAAAGATTTTTCCAAAGTTAAAGATCTTAACACCAATCCTCTTATATAAAATCTGAATACTATGTTAGTTTTCTTCGGAAGTCTGCCGAAAGTTAGCTTTTTTTCTACCTACCTTATATGCCTACCTAGCCAACTTATCATCGCTGGCAGCTACATTTATGGCCAACCGAATCTGGCAATGGCGTTCGCCTGTGTGCTGGCAATTGCAGCCAAAAAAGGAAATGTTAAGAGCGGCCCAAGGATGCACAAAAGATACTCGTGCTCGCACACTTAGTTGTGTTATGTTATCTTTATGCGGAAGCTGCCTGCTCGGAAGTGCCACAAAGAACTTCGAAGATGAAGTTCCCCGGACTAGTCGGAGTATTAATTCTTGGTTTTATTTGCATGCTTTAAACGCTTTATGTGCCCCATCTCGACGTCGGCGGCAGTGTCAAGTGGCCGGAATGTAAGAAAAAGTATTCCCAAAAAGTTTATCGGGCGGGGAAGGCGTTTGTATGTCAGCTGTCAACGGTCGCAGTCGCTTTTACCACCCACCACCACCAACTCCCACCTCCCATTGCCGGAAAAGCGGAATTCTTCAGTTGTCTCCGGCATTAGCGGACCGGAAGTCAGCTGTTGTCCTGTGTGAGCTCTGCCATAAACTAAACAAAGGCTGGCCGCCCCGCCCATTCGTGCTGGAATTACACCGAAATTCGGCGAAGACCTCCAAACAAATTGTTTATGTTAAGGAAGTCACGTAAAGTGTCGTGTCCTTAGGAAAAGCTCTCTCTCTCTCTCTTTGAGGACGTCCTCCTAGAAGAAGTGAGCAGGGGCCAAAGGGACGGACAGCCAGTCTGGCCCCAAAAACTTAATCATCATCATCATCTGGTATTCCACCGTCAAGATACCATTTCCTGCTGGTCTGCCACCGATTTTCAAAATCTCAATTTAAAATTTAAGCTTGGATTTGATCGTTAAACCCGGTGCGGGCCCCTTCGTGGGAATTTCTAATTGTGTTTTCCCCTAATTAAAGTGCCGGTCTCTCGGCCTTTTGGGCTTCGGCTCAACTCGTTGGCAACCGCAAAATATGCCGCCACCACCAAGACCAAGACTATTATGAGCACTTTTGGCCAAAAAAAAAGAGACTCCGGCTTCAGCTGCAGGTTCGTCTCCGGCTAAGCATTGTTCCGCAGGTTATTAATCAAATGAGAAAAGTAATTTTTCAGGGGCCTGGCATTAATTTGATTGGCAGGCCTCAGGCCGCAGGGCAATGAACTGTTAAATAAAATATATCCTGAGCTAGGGACAAAAAGCGTTCAAATAAATTTCGGGGATGATACGCAAAAGGATTTTTGGGGGCTTTAATCAAAGTGATAAGTGCTTTTCATTATTATTTACGGTTGGGATTAGGTAATTACTTTTGGGTCATTAAGGGAAAATATGAAACTTAGATTTTTATATTTGGAGTAGAGTTAAATGGATAAATTTCACTACAATTTGTACATTATATGTAATATATATATTGCCTAATATTGTATTTAAAAATATATGATCTGATAACTAAATTGTTGTTTACTTATTTATTAAATTCCTATTTATTGTTTTGATAAAATAAAAAATGTACATTAACATGGCTTTAATTTTTTAACAGCCGCAAGGACTCGTTTCGAACATGTTCGCCGCCAGCCGCAGCCTCGAACATGTTGCCTGCTCCACGCAAATCTCAGCGGCTCTGTAAATAGTTGGGGGGCGCCCCAAGACAAGCCATTAGTTCCGGGACCCTGCGAGTAAACATAAAATATTAAATATGCATAATGACAAATCTGGTAGTCATTAGGGCAAATGGCTTAAGGCTCGGATTTGGGCTCTTAAAGTCTTGACATTAATTGCGAAAGAGCAAACTTGTTAGTCACTGGCAATAGGGAGAAAGTAACCCTTTTTTTCGCTAGCCCCAGTACCCTAGTACTTATAGTTCCAAGGATATAAGTTTAGCCTTGATTCGGAGCAAGGAAAGAAATATTTTAATAAATATTATTCATAAATAAGGAACTGATTTTAAAAAATCCAAGAAATATGTAATATTATACAGTTTTTTATATCAAAGATAATTTTAATATTCTAAATAAGTAGCAATTCCACCTTAGGAATTAGTTACAGTTTAAAAGCAGCCTCAATTGAATTACAAATAAATATATGTAGTAGGTATCTTGCAGTCGTAATTATCAATTGGGCCCGTGTTGTTTTTAACCCGGACACGTGTCGCCCTTGTTTTAGGATAGCCCATTAACGCATCGCCAGGCTGCTCGGTTTTTGCATAATTAGAAATGCCTTACGACACACACGCACACACGCATAAGCAGCTCGTCCTTTCACAGGCCAAATGGGCCCTCAAGGTAATACGAATTACACATACCATTGTGCGAAAAGAATCCCCCCCCCCACATCCCGCAAAAACCTCAGTCTCACCGACCCCCACCCGGCGTAACTGATAGCTCTGTTTACTCAGATGCCGCAGACACCTTTCTCCTGTCCGGCTCCTGTCCGAGGGACTCCACAAACAAGTGGCTAAGTTGCAGTATCCTTGAATCAGGTGTTAAGAGCAATGACTGTCGCCCGTGGATGTTAAATGGGAATGGGAATCGGAGTGCGGAGAGATGGCCAACTGTTTGGGGAATTTAGTTACAGTTAGTGAGAGCCTGTAATTAAAGCCAGCTAGAGTGGTCAGAAAGAGGCAGGGAGTTAGCAGCTTAAATGAAGGATTTTTCAATTGTATACAATTATATAATTCAACTAAAAATGAATGAAATTAATACGTTGTAGGTTTTTATTAGTAAATTATATTTATATTTAGTCTGATTGTTAGTTTTTCAATTGAATTTGTATTGTTTATGGCCTTTAATATACAAATATTGTCTTTTGGCTTTCTTTTAGTTACTAAAATTCAATATATTATATAGGATTCAACAAAATGCAAGGAATTTTTGAGTTAAAATAGCTTAAACAAATGTTTTTATTACGACTTAAAACTTATATTTTACAGGATACATTTTTTAAGTAATCTACATCTTCTCAAACACCTACAGAAAGTTCAAGCTTAACTTTAACTTAAATTAAAGTAGATTTTCATTTTTGGACTCCCTTTCTTTTTGTCTCATTAAAATCTCTGAAACCTTCTATTCTAATATCGATTTAAGAGCATTTACATTTACCACGTTTTTGTCTAAACTTTATGGCTGTTCTTTTTTTTCGATTTACAAAATTAGCGCAATCAATTTGTAAATTCGTTTCGTTTTTATTTCGTTGTTCATCGTTTTGGCCTTGGGCAAGTTGATTTTTTTCCCATTATTACGAGAATTATTGTGGCCGTAATTTGTTTGCCATTTGTTTGGCCAAATTTATTTGTTCTAATTTGCATTTGTCGGCGTGTTTGCACTGGCATTTTTTTATGGCATAAATCGAATTAAATGGATGCCCGTCTGGCCGTCTGCGTGTGTAAGCCAATATTTATGGAGTGTGTATTTTTGGTAACAAAAAAAAATGAATGGCGTCTCACTCGATTGTCTCGGGCGAAGCCGAAACATAATATTTGTCTCAGTCGCTGTCTGGCTGTGTGTTTTTATATAGATTTCTCGGATTTGCAAGTGAATTCTTGCTTATTTGGTATTTGTAATCTCGCTGGCAGAAAATATATAAGTATATCGCATGCGATTACCGTAATCTTGTCTTCATAATTGTAATCAAAATGTACATTTTATGTAAATGACTCCTCCGCCCAATCCACTTTCAGTTCGAAAAACATTTCTTCTACCCCCTCGCCCTCCGACGCCGTGTGACAACCAATTTTTAGCAGCGCCAAGACCGTGGCTGGGATTTTAATTAAAATTTATGTTTTAATCCTGATTACGTGTCCTCCTCACCCAATGTTCATATTAGAGCAGAGCACATGTACCCACCCATATGCCTGTGAGTGTGTTTGGTGTGCGGAAAAGTTGACAACTTTCCTGCTGGTTTCATTTCGTGTGTCACATGGCTTTTTTCTATTTTGGGTCACTATTTTTTTTAAAAACCACGACTGTCATTTTCATAACAATTTTCGGTTTATAATGACAGCGGTGGGTTACCTAAATATGTCCCTTTTTTTATTTCAACTTTTCTCTGTGTTCTCATTTAAAGAGCTTATTTTCGGGGTGCAGCTAAGATTATAATTGTGCTGCTCGTTTTTTTTTGTGCAGGCCAGTCTTTGACTCTGCAGCTTGTAGGGTTTTCTCCGAATTTTCCTGTCAATTAAGTTCTGTGTTCTGTGTGTTGCTTTCCAAGTTTGAAAGAATTCCCTTTTGGTTTTTATTCAGGTAATTTTGCACTGACATGCTAACCTGAGCCTTTTTTAGGATGCAATTCAAAGGAGCATTTCGGAATGTTGTTTGCTTACATTTGGCTTTTTTCCAGGAGCTTGATTAAGGAATTTTTTCTGCAGTTTCTAATTAAATTCTGATGAACTCACAGCTCTTCACGTACAAGGTACAATTAAATAGAAAACAAGTGTAATGTATTTGCTTCTTTCACAAATATATGAAGATGCCAAAATTCCTCACAATCTATCCCCTCAAATGACTTGAGAGGCTTATGTATGACAAAGGAGGGCATTATAATGATGTGACAATAATAGAACACATAATATACGAATACTCATGACTGAATCCCTTCAAATTGCCAGCTGAGTGTCAATTAAACCTGACAGCTGTTTTGGCACCCACTGTTTGGACTTATATTTGTTTACAACTCTCGTGGTGTAGGTTACATAAAAGAAATACAACCAGTTCACCTCCCCTTGCCCGATAATTAGGTTTAAGCTAGTCAAAGGAGGCAATTTGAAGGCCTTAAAGTGAGCAACTTGAGATATTCCGAACACGTTACTCGCTTTCCGTATAAAATTATGCAAAAACCTTTTGCGCCGTCCCTTCTTACACCCAAGGGATACCTTTTCTTGATTGATTTCCTTCTGCTTTTAAAGTTGTAACAGTGTTTCCCAGGTAACTTTGCTGTTAAGTGCAGGTTACTTTAATTTCGTCTCTCTCTTTTTTTTCTGTGTCAGGTGCTGCGTAGAGTGAAGTGCATCAATAATTTCTCACTTTTATGACAGCACTTATCCGGTTCTGACCGGGCTCGCCTGTCGTTTGGTTCATCGTCATCATCGCTCACTCAGTGACTTTATTGATGGACAGGCAGGGCGCCTCAATTATGATTTGATGGCCTTTTCCTCGACTGTGTCGCACGTTGCGTATGCGTAATACTTGACACATGGAGCCCCCATCGGCCGACATCTAACGTTTCGTCCTCAATCGTCGTCATTGCAGTCTACTAAAAGCTTTTCCATTTCCCCGATCGGCCCAAGGCATCCTTTTTGTAGAGTCCAGATAGTGGAGACTATAAATCGTTGATGCACAATGTGATGAAAGGAGAGACTATTGAAAATTAATATAAATTGTGCTGCATTGATGGAAATATTCATTTAGAGCTACTTAGTATTTCATTAATGTTTATCTAGTGAAGTAAGAAATATATATAATTAACTCTGGGTATACATTTGAAACCATATTTAAAAAATAAAACTTGTAGTAATAAATTTGTAAATATAAACTATACAAGATGTTAATATCCCTTTGTTTTATTTTCCTACAGAAATGTATATTTATATTCATATATAGCCATCGAAAATCGGCATGCCCGACCTCACCTGTGAGCGTGTCCCTTAATACTGAGTGGTTGGCGGAAAAGTTAAAGAAAACTCTGTTGCAATCAAGCGCATTGAAGGGCAGCCATCACGTAAATTGAGATCATTGTGGTGCAGCTGCAGTTGCAGGTGGAGCTAAAGCTGAAGCTGCAGCTGAGGCAGACATAAACGTGCCTGTTGCGGTCGCCGTAGCTGTCCTTGCGGCATCCTGGCCACGTAGCCAACTACCCGCCACACATGACCAACAATTTTTGAAGTCATTAAAGCAAGCCGGCAAAGTTTTTTGCGAAAGCAAGAGAACCCACCCGAAACGGCAGCACGAGCGAAAGTTTTTATTGCATTGCAGGTGCATCTAAAATGGCCACAGAAATCATCATTCACTTGGAGCTGACTTTAATGCGATATTGTCCCATTTCCCCAGGTGAAATTGGAGTAATTGAAATTCGAATGCACCTGCTGGCGCTCGTCATGTGTCCTGGCCAAAGTTCAATTGCATTTTAATGAACATTTTCGACTGTCGCTGACCGAGGAAAGTTCGAGAGCTCTGCCGAGCTGGCCCGCTCTCGAGTTCCGAGAAGAAATAAATAAAAGCGAGTCATGTCACTAACTTGTGTCTGTCTGGCTAGGCCCCCTTTCCCTCCCCTGAGTTTTCCTCCCATCATCCAGTTTGGTATTGCGATGGCAAACAAATGCACTTCGGGCTAAACAAGTGTTTATCCTTCTGTTCTGTTAGGCCTTGTGTGTTTGTGTGTGAAGTTTTCTTCGCTTTTTGCAATGCCATTTCCCTGTGACATTGCAAGCAAATCCATTGCAGAAAGAAAGAAAAATTTGTGTGTGTCCTTATAGCCGGAGTCAAGATTTTCCATTATTCGGAAATGCCATTCAGGCAATCAATTTGTATCAAAACCAATAAACACAATTTAAGCCAGACAATGTCAATGTAAGGTTGAATGTCTCAGGCCCCTCTGGCCAAATTAGTTCTTTCATTCTGATCAAATATCCTTTCCTCCTGTTCTGCTGCCTGCTCAGGAATTATTCATAAATTTTTAACACTTCTGCAGATTGCCAAAAACTATGGGTCGCTTGAATATTTATGCAAGGTTATATGTGGATGAGAGGTGTTTTTTTAACACAATGTGGGGTTTTATCAAGTTAAGTGAGGAATAAAATATAAATATAAGTTAATGATCACATGAAAATAATATATTCCAATAAAACAAACTTTATAATAAATATTTTCCCATAAAGTTTAGTTTTCAGGGCACCTAGAAGTCGCAACAACTAACTTTTAACTTACTTAAATGATTTGTTTATCTTGAGCTGACCGAACTCTATAAGTTATCCAGTTAAAGTGAGAATGTGAGAGTGGTAATTGAATTTTAATTGGTCGTATGCAAAGTATCCACAGAAACCACTGGCAATTTAGAGATATATTTCCATAACAGTTAGAGTCAGTTTAAGGAGAGCTTTAAAATGAAGTTAAATAAATAAAATGCAGTTACAGGACATAAACCAGAGTCCTGCTGTTATTTGCTAATGTGGTTAATTAATTTTATAAAATTAAATGCAATTTTCTAGAGAGTTCAATGAACTGAAGCTGAGGGCAAATACTGAAACATAATTATGATTCTACCGAATCAATTGTTGGGCTGCATTTCTCTTTTCCGATTCGCTTGAGGCAATGCAATTACCTCAATTCACTGTCATTGATGGTTAATTTAATGCAGGTTTCCCTTATTTTTTTTGCCTTTTGATGTTTGCATTAAAAGGTGTGGCATGATATCGATACTCGCTGTCAATTTATGCTGGCTGGCTGGCATTGATTGGTCCTCAAATCATTTCCCATTTCGACACATACTCGCATTTATGTGCACTCTCTAATTTTCCGCCCCAGTTGAGCGATTCAGTGCATTTGAAATGGCATTTTGATGAGAGCACACACTGTCTTAATTATATGCATCACTCAAAATATTGCATTTGCATTTTAAAGTTCTGTTTGTTTGCGCAAAATGTTGATGAAGTCCTCTTTCTCGCCATTACGCGGGCACAAAAAAAAATGGGCAGGATGTGTGGGCCACTTTAGCCTTCTACGACAGCTTGACATATTGTGATAAATGATATACTCCAAATAGATGAATATGTAGCTTAGCTTTACTTTCTTTTAGTCCTTTTAAAGACAGAAGGGGAATAAGGTTTAAAGAGGGATTTTAGACAAATTAAATGCGGCTTTACTGGAAGGTTTCAATATGAAAGAGGTCTTTGCTTTCATTTAAATTATAATTAAACATTTTATTTTATATATTTACAAAACAGACAATCGAATAATTTATTACCTTTACAAGCTGTATAATTTAAAAGCTTCAGGGATTCAAGCTTTAATATTTGTATTTCAATGTTTTAAAAACTTTTTAAAAAGTCTTAAAAAATTACCCTGATCTCTCGGAAATAGGAACACCGAATTTGATTGTTTCCCGGCTATAACATTTGCCACAATAATCAGCAAATAGAAGAAATTTTTTTACGATTTCCACATGACACATTTTTTTTTTTGTATATAATATTGTTGTTTTTATGGCCGCGTTTTATGCCGTGCTCCAATTATGAGTGTTATTCCCGAATGTTAATCGAGCGTGTGAATTGTTCGCATTGTCTGACACATCGTGGGTATAAACGAGAAAAGAAAAATCAAAACGGAGGCAAAGTCGAGTGCCTGCCGTGAGGGGAAGTACAAACAAGAAATCGCAGCATATCGATGTGGGCGTTCAGTGGAGTGCGAGGACTCTGAATATAAATGTATTTTTGGGGGGATTTTGGGTGTGCATCTGTGTTTTCATAACCAGCTTATTTGTCTAGTTGCTCACGTTTTCCACCGCCACATCTAATATATATATATCGTTCCATATTTATGAGTTGCCGTTCGAGGAAATGTGTCAGACCAAATTGAAGCTTGTCTCTGGTTATTTTCCTGTGATTCAATTCGTTCTCCAATAATAATTTGGTTGCATAGCAATTGGCAAACAAATTTTTTGTGCAATCTATTGGTAAATTATTTGCAATTTGTTTTTCCGGGTGCCTCATTAACAGGAAAATGTGGCCTTTTCGTGGAAAACAGTCAATGTTTATCTAATGTTTAATATTGTTAACCAGTTACGCGAATATACTCGTATATTGTTTCAGATAGAACTTTTAAAGAACCTTTTAGTCGATCCCTAAATCCCCTTGGATGTGTACTGTTTATCTTCAGTTGCAGACAGCATTAACTCGGGGTAGTGTCAGCTAGTCACTGCTCTCTCACCTGTCAGTCAGTCAAAGTTGACTGCCCTGTCACTCCACCAAAGCGGTGTACATTTATTTTTTATTTTTTAAAGGCGAATAACACCTGCGCCGTGCCGACAGCTAAAAGGATGAGTTGGAAGCTCACCCCGTGCCCCGTGCATTGTCAGCAGAATAAACATTTATATGCTTAAATTAAGCATACGCCGCGTGTGCCGGCTTGAACAATACGCACCCCAAAAGCTTTTGTATTGTGTCAACTTAATTTAATTTCCCAGCACTGCCAGCTGACAATGCCAAAGATATACAAATGCGTTCTGTCCTTATAGGAATTAATGCTTGGAAGCGTAAGGGACTTGGACGTTATGATATGATGTGTACACAAAGGAAAATAAATGTTGTTTTCTTTAAAATTATCATGACTTGAAGGTTTTTTCTCTAGAGAATAACTCATAAATGTAGGCTATATATTTCGTATGTAAAAATATGGTGGCCACTTATAGTACAAGCATTAAATTAAATAAAACTTCTGTTTTTTTTGCACAATTTTTGGTAACAACACATATTTTGTAATGTTTTTTTTCACTACATAAAGCGTGGGGCACGTGGCGCTTGCATTCTGTCAAGTGACACTTATTAAAACGTCAATTACTCATTCAGATTTTGTATGCCCGTCTCGAGAGTTCGCGCGCGTGTGTGTGTGTAAGTGTGTTTGTGCGCGTCAAAGGTTGACAATGGGCGTGTGTGAGTGTGCGTGTGCGTGTGTAAACAGACGTTAACAGGCCTGTTAATTGCGTGGGCATAAACAGCGCTAATTGGCAACGCAGCAGCAGGTGCAGCAATAGTTCCCGCCACCCAACATGCAGCACTTATCAACGTAGCTTGTTTGACCGTTCAAAAAACACAACAACAACAAAAAAAAACAAACAGTAAACGTAAAAACAGCAAGACAGGAGAAAAAGTTGGGAAAAGTGAAAAGCTGGCCGCAAAGGCAATTCACGGATGCATTCAAATTGCATTGCATGCGTAGTCGTAGTCAATGGCGACAAATAGAAGCCATTGACAGCTGCCCACTTCCGCTGGCTATGCAAATATGCACCAATACACAGGCAGTGTCTGTGGAAATTGTGTTTCAAAAAATAGTAGCGACTCAGGAATATATTTTGTACAATGAATACAAATAAATAAAAGTATTAGTAACTATGTGATGGGAATATTTAGAATAAGGAGGTATGTATGAAGAGGTTAAGTCACTGCTGCCAGTGCTCTGCAAAATAAGTATTAAGTTCAACATTATATGCTCAATTTAATATTTTAAACAAAATAAATAAATAAAAATGTGCCTTGGTTGAAAATCATATAAAAATAGTCATTATTCATAAAGTAATCTTCAAGCTGCAAGCTTTGGGAATAAGTTATAAATAGAAATATAATTTTTATGAAGATTTCCAATTGGTTTTATTATTTTTTTTTTTCGCTTACAAGTATCTCTATTGTCTTGAACTCAACTGTAAATGTTCGTGAAATCAAATGAACACAATACCAGTTGCGAACATGCAGTTGAGTTGGCAGTCTTATTTTTTCGCTGAGCCAAACAATTTTCGAATCGGATTCAGCGCATTTTTTCGCACTTGCTTAGTTTTTTTGTGGGCTCTCCATTTGGTCGGTTTGCATTTTGGCACTTGGCTGGAAGGGACTCAGACGGAAAAAGACAGAGAAAATATCAAATGAAATGCCATAAAGATTCAAGTTTAAAAGGAAATGGAATTGAAAAGGATATCGGTAAAAAAAAGCGTTAGGTTTTAACTATCATAGTTAAGAATATAAAATGTGAAACGAAGAAATGAAGCAAGGAGCTTTTATGTTTGCAAAAAACAAATGTTATTGGAGGGAAATAAGTCTGTAGAAAAAGGTATAACAACATTTTTACCATAACCTATAAATTAAACAAAAGAATTACAACGAATTTCAATTACAAGCAATTACATTTTTCTCTTAAATATTATTTTGTTAAGGATAGACATCATACCTAAATGAGTTAAGAAACCGATCCGATATTGAACGACATTCTTGGTTAAACTAATCAAGTATACGGGCGCTACAGACAAAAATGTACAATCGTATCGATGGGGTTGCCAAGGTTAATGAAAACTTAAACTTGGAGAGGCAGAATGTTGACAATTGAGGTAACAAGTGCGCCCGACAACCACTCACCGACCAAAACCACTAATGAAACCACATGGCACCGCAACAGCAATGGCAATGGCAACGGCAACAAAAGTGATACACACAGCAAAAATAGTGGGGGCGACCTAACTAATTGAGAATGCTGACCAACATGCGAATGAGGTCAGCTAGCTAGTGTTGGAATTTCCTGTCCGAGGATATATTTTGTGCAAAGCTATACGACATACATATAGCATCATTGCTCATACTCGTATGTGGACGGGCGATGAGGGTTTGTTTGTAGCGCTTAAAATCGTTTAGTTTTAATTAAAATTGCAAAAATTTGCTGTGTGATTTGTGGCCTGTTGTGCCATGACAATTTGTTTTTGCCCAACTTAGGTGTAACTTTTAATTTGCATGATAGTCTGACCATTATCCAGTCCTTTTTTATGGGTCATAATTCGTTGCAATTACTGTTGCCATAAGGCTGGCAATGGCAATGTAATTAAATGTGATTTATAGTTATAGCTCAGAATTCACTGTTTCACATTCTTGTTTGTTTAACATGAAACTAAGTTTTAAGTTGTCAGTTAAATTTGGAAATAAATAATAATATTTTCCTTGCAATAATGGGGAGAGAACTGTATTTAAGAATGAATGTAGGTGAAACTCTCTTGTAGGGTAAATATCACCAGTAACCTTTCAGCGAATTGTAATTTATTTCTATTTATTTAAGCTTAAAAGGTGAATATTTGTAAACATTATTATTTAATTAATTTCCATGTCTGACTCCCCAGACACTCTTGCCATATACTGCCAAAAAATTCAGCTACGAACTATGAGCGCAATGTCTGTGCAAAATATAACTAAAATAAAAGCTTATTACCCACAAGACGGCAATTCCGACTGAATGCGCCCAAAATATACATATGAGAACATTTCGGGTGGAATACTCTCGTAAAACACCGAAGTGCACTTAAAGAGAGCGGCTTGAGGCAATTTCAATTTACTTACAACCAGCTGAATGAGTCCCGGCCAGGGCGCGGATGAGTCTTCCGGCGCATCGCATATGTAAGATAATTTTAATCTGGCCAAAGAACAGAGCTCGGAAGTTAACAATAGATTGTCATGACGATGATGTGATGGCAGAGAGGAAGGAGTGCATGGGCATTATGGAAATTTACATTTTTTGATTGGAGCACATCGGATGGGATGGGCATGTGGCAATTTCCTTATTTCGGCTTGTTGTTGCTTTTTTCCTCCTCTGACGGGGCATTTATTGAAATCTGCACATGGCCAGCACTCGCATCAAGGGGAAGCAGTAAAAATATTTCGAAAATTAAATACCATAACAACGGGTAACGTCGAAACAAAGGACTTAACGGCGAGGCATCGTGGCTAACGAATCGCCGATTGGGTTTCGACATTTTACATGACGGATCGTCATCATTATGGATTTACCATGTAGCTGTAGCTTTGATGGAATTCCTTTATTTTCACTACAAGTTTCAATGGTTTTTTGTGGCTTTTTCTGTTTTTTTTAAGTACAATTTTTGTTTTTCTTATATATGCTTTTTGTGGGGCTTTCACTTGTAACGCTGCCATCGTTTTTTCTTATAAAACATAAATGTATTTGTCATTCGCATATATTTATATAGACAACATTATTTAAATAAAAATCCATACCCTTTCCCTATCAAGAAACCGTTCAATTACGAACCATTTTTTCGTTGCCTTTATTTCTTAACGAATAATTTCAAGGGGTCTCGATATCCCTTGAATGAAACTGCACTGCACTTTGCCTGATTGCAGTCATCATTTTTCGGGTTGCCTTCGCCTCATTGAGATTTTCCACATAATTGGTGATTTAAAAACCAAATGAAGGGTCCTTAACCCTCCTCTCAAACTGATGGCTGGGACGATGTCAAGCGGCTGTTCGATAATTGTAATTCATTGGGATATTTCCGACAATTTTTACAAGGATATAAAGAGTAGACTGGAGTATTACAAGGATATGAAAAGTAGACTGCAGTATTAAGAGTTGGGCAATGATAAAAAAAATGTTTTTAGTATTTGCAAGCATAAAAAGAATACTTGTTACAAAATATACAATTAAATTAATCATTAAAAGCGTTAACAAGTGCATGTTTATTTAAACAAAATGAAGAGTTTCATAAAAAAATAAATAAAAACGAATATCATAATACATATATATATAATTAATAAAAAGGTATAATTAATGTATGTTTCTTTTATTTCAGATTTCAATTAACAAACAAAATAAAGAGTTTCATAAAAAATAAAAACGAATAACATAGCTGAGTAAGCTGACCATAAAAAATTATTTCGGTAGTAAAAAGCACAGCGTAATTATTAGCGATATCATATTTCTCTCTGATCTTTTATATTCAAATTCATATAATAACTATACTTAAAAAAGTGCTTGGCATTTTCAGTATTTCCTCCATTTTTTAAGTTCCTAATAAATAAATCTTAATTCACATTATTAAATTGATATTTATAGACATTTAGCACCCCTTCTAAATGTTCCACTTTTATGGGCCCAGTCGTTTAACAAGTTTACACCTAAGCCTGACCACAATTTCTTAGGAGCAGCCAACAGTCCACCAGAATCCTCCCAGCTTCTGGCCCAGCAGGTGAATAATATTTCTGCCACAAGTGCGCATAAAGTAGGAATAAACTGACCGTACTTACAGCCCCATAAATTTCTGGCTATCAACACTCGTTCTTGGCTCACCGGGCCATCGGGTTCGCTCGGGGGCGGGGGTGCAGGTGCACGGACAGGTGAGCAGGATAAGCAAACTAGGTCGAGGTAGCGATGGGCGAAAAAAAAAACATAGAAATAGGAGCCGTTGCAGGCACAAATATTATTGCGAAGATGCCTTCGCTCTTTGATGGCCAACCGACCCGGGCCCGTGGAAATTTGTGGAATTGCATTGGGGAATTATCACAGCTAAGAGCGGCCGGAATGTTCATGGATATTTATGACATCTCCGGTTGCAATGCATTTTAAAGCAGCTATAGGGAAATGCGGAATGCCATTCGGCAAAACACACACATAAAATCCTTTGCCAACTATTAAAGTATTTGGCAAAAGCCTGGCCATAAAAAGAAACGCGTTCCGATGCGAAATGGTAAACATTCTTAGCCCTGTGTGATCCCTTAAGACGTCTCGAAAAAAGGGAGAGAGCAGAGCGAGACGGGCGAGGCGATTAGGGACAGGACCATTGTCTTACCAGGGTCCTTGGAGGGTGTAGACAAAATATTATATACACAACTCACATGGCAACCCGCTGGGTGGCTTTCCAGAAATGGCTATTAGCATATTCCCGCCATGCGGCAGCCACTTAATGATGCAGAAATGTAACCAAGTCGGAATCTGGCCAAAATCCGGGCTGCCTGCTCTCAAGTCATTGATTGTGCCAGCTCGAGCTTGAGATTTTCCACCATTTGCACTTGGAGAAATAATCTTAGAGTATAAAAGCGACCACATATATTTTCCTAATATTTATATTGTTATTACTATTTTCCTTTTTTCTTATTTATTTACATTAAAATGTTTTTAAAGTTTGTATTGAATATTAATCTTTTATTGTGCATATACTTATATATAGATATAGTTCTGGTTTGAGGAGTTGCAACTCCGCGGCTGCGATTCTCGCTTGACGGATGCTCACGGACATATTGAACCCCGGTTATATTTACCAATTTATTCATGCCAGAAACGTGAACGGAAACTACAAACTACGTCAGTTTTGGGTGGCAGACATTTCTCATGCAGAGATTTCATCTGTTTCAGTTTCTGCGCTACGTTTCTGTTTTTGTTATGCTTTCATTACAACATTTGCTGCGCAGCCAGGACTCTCCAGGACTCCTACGAGTGTGTGTGCACATCAATTTCCCCATTCACTACGCTCAGTCAGCCAGAAGGAGTGGGGGGAGCAAATAAACCGAATCTCGAAGCTCGGAAAACCCCATTCAAATTGGGGAAAACTTGCTCTGCCTTTTTGTCTGTGGCTTTCCAATTAAAATATAGCTCAGTGCCAGGCATCATTGAATGTGATTAATCAATCACGGGACTCGAATCATCGCCTGATTTTGCGCTAATCAATGCCCAGCCTTGAGCTCGTTACGCTTTTCTTTTCATTAGTTTTTTCCCTCCTCCATTTTCCTTACCCCTGCTGGAATCACAAAGGATTAAATTAAATATTCTGCTAATCGGGCGAAAGAATTGTTGCGCAATCTGCGACTAAGCGCTCGATTCCGTTTGCGATTTCGGTTTCGGATTCGCATTCCACTACTGAATGCCCTCGAGAAGTCGACAGTCAAATGATTACCAATTAAATATGCAAATTGTCTTTGCGCCACTAAAAAAAAAACGAAAAAAGTGGAGGAAAGAGCAGTGGAAAATCGAGGAAGGCGCCTGCAAGACGTTCAATCTGGCTTAGCACTTGGATTTTACTTATTTTTTCTTCTCTACTAGTTTCTCCACGGCTCTTTATCTAATTTCTAATTGAGGACAGCACTTTTCGCATTGAAATTTAATTAGAGTCGGGCTTTCGCCTTGAGGCAGTGCCGCAACGCCAGCTGCTTGCGTTCACACAAAAGTTTTTCCTTATCAAAATAATAATCCTTTGGTTGAGAACGTGAACGCGTTAAAAAATGTGCCGAGCATATTATAAGCCGTGAGTAATTAAATCCGCCTTTAAAGCATCGTCACACTGGCCCAAGATGGTGAGAATGAAATTTGAGGCAGGGCAAAAGCTGCCACCAGTCATCAGGACCAATCCAAGTTCTTGCCACAGAACTTCGAACCAACACCGGCAAAACTTTGGCCGCAAAAACTGTCGCACGAACCAAGGAAACCGCCCGAAGGATGGCGGAGGTCCTTTCGATTCCTTTGTTCCCACAGAGCCAGGCCAAAACCTATATTTGTGTTATTCGGTGGAAGGGGGGCGCAGAGCTCCCCGTAAATTGAGATTGAGTTAAGGCGGTGACCGCAAGTCGGAGATGTTGCAGGTGCTTGATTCCACCGATTCCACAACTCATTATAATTTAACAAATGAGCAGGGGACGCTTTCCGCTAGATTGCCAAGCTAAAGGGCTTAAACCGTTCAGGAAACAAGCTGTAAGCCGTAAGCTGTAAGCTGTAAATCGCGAGGGAAGCGAGCCGTGTAATAAATGCGCCAGCATACGGCCCAGGTGAAAATCCCCCGCTCACCCGAAAAGGGTTCCGTTCGCCAGCGAGCTATGCTGATTTTTGCGGCTTTAAGTAGGAGCCGTAAAGTTGATACGTCCAAAGCCAGCACAGATATTCGCACACCCTCAGACACATATACACGGCCAGAAAAGGATAAAGCTGAAAGTGTGCTCATTTTATGATTATTATTATTATTTTTTTAATATTAAAATAAATCAGTAACAGGTAATAATTTTTAGATTCGTAGATAAACTACGATCTTATTTTTATCACATTTACAACTAACAAACAGCACATAACATACATGTTTATATATATTTAAAATTGTGTTTATTTAATAAGAATGTGTCCGAGCAAGCCACTGAATTTTTGGACAGTGTGCCATGGAGCGTTGATTTATGCAAACAGCCAGCGTGATGTGAGTGAATTAACGCGTCTGCGAGTAAAACTCTGCTAATGGCAGTGGCAACAGCCCACGGGCGAGGGATCAAGAGATGAGAGCGGTGGCAAGGGGACAACGACTTTGAAAACTTACATTTTTCACATTAATGCCGGTGGCTGGCATGGCAGCCCACACACAAGTATATGTATGGCGGGTGCATTAGAACGAGTGCATAACGGGGCGTATGCGCAATGTAGGGAAGACCGAGCTACAAACATATTCTAAAGGCAGTCAAAGGGTGCCAGCTGATAAAACCTTAAGGTAACATATGCCTTGAAGATAATGTTAATTAGTTAAGTTAAAGTGGAAATTAACTAAAAGTCTTGAATCAAAAAAAAGCCTTGGTTTATGGTGGCATTTTACGCACCTAAAAAACACAAATAAAAATTCATTTAAAATGCTTTTTGCTTGTTTTTTGGGTTCACATTGTTGGGGAGTTCAATAGCGTCGAACTCTGGCTGGCCATTTCGTTTCCAAATTCTGTCGCATTCATATTTTATGATTGTTTGCTGGTGCGATGTGTTTATGGGTCATGGTTAAGATAAATGTGGCGCAGAGTGTAATCAAATCGCCATATATTTCTATACCTACATAACGTTTTATACTGTATATGTGAGTGTGTAGGGCCTGTAGCAGACCGAAAGCTTTATGGTGAATCTAGGTAATTTATATGCTTTTTCCCCCACTGTGCCGATTGAATATTGATCATGTACCGCATCACGTATACGACTGGTGGACGTGAGCAAAATCGATTTACCTACAAGATTTATGCTGTAGATTATAGATTTATAGATTTTAAATTGCTCTGCACTCTCCCTGATTTTTTCCTTTCAAGTTTTCGGGGTTAAAAACTAAAGCTTTCAATTGGTGACCTGCATATTTAAGTGCATCAATTTTTAAATTGGTTTCGAAAGGTAAGAAAAACAGTGTTCTGCCATGGCTTAGAAGCGTACTAAGTCTTGTAATTTCCACTTCAATATTTGCACTTGGATAATTTTGTTTGAGTAGGCAAGGAAACCCTCCATTTACATCAAAGTAAAGTAAATTGCCTTGCGCCATCTTCGGCGAATCCAATAAAGCAATTTTCTATTGTCAATTTAATAAAGCCTTTTATCGAGTGTATATAAATGGATTATGCCTTCCGAGCTGAGCGCATATTTATTAGAAAAGTTTTACGCTTCACTGGAAAGGGAGGCAAAGTGGATGATGATGGGGATTTACTAAGCCACCCGGCATATTGATATTTATGGGGATTATCTATCAATTAGGGCATGGAACTTCTCTTATTAAGCGGCTCTGTCGCCAAGTTACCTCATAAGATGTCTTGGCTGGAACTTTAATGAATGTCAGTCAGTCGTCGACGTCGTCGTCGTCTCCATTCTGTAACAGCTCAGTCTCTCGCAATGTTGCCGTCAGTTGGAGCAACAATTTTCGTCACGTCACGCCAAACAAAAGGAATGCCTTGCCATTCATCAAAGAGGAGTCTGAAAAGGGAAGGCAGCCATAATATTTGCAGTCAACTTGTCTGCAGTTGCAGTTGCGCTGCAGCTGCAGCTGCTGCAATAGAATTGTTGACAGAACAAAAGAGGTGACAAAGGATATCAAGAGCGTTGCCAGTTCCCTTTCAGTTCAGGCCAGTACACCGTTTCGCTTTAACTGGCCAATTGGAACGTGCCATCATTTAGGCCACACAACGACCGCTAACCCGCAAGGTTAACTATTACGGCCACAACCGAAAGGGTTAAAAGTTCTGCACTTAACAAAAATTAACCCAAAGATGTTGTGGTAAAAAGTTAAACGTTAACTTTAAAGGTTTCCTTAAATTACTTTAACTAAACTAAAGTATAAATAATATTTGAATAAATAAGTTAATCATTAATCCTTGTATTTGTAAGGCGAATGTTTGCGCTGTATTTCGTAGTGTAAATTCCTTAAATATAAGGCACAATTTTGTTTTAGTGCGTCAAGGGTCACGCTCTCTATTCTGGGGTTGCCTTGGCTTTGGTTAAAAGTTGGCCGCTGGCAGAGAGGGTCATAAAACGCCTCAATGCGCAATGAGTGAAATTCAAATACAAACCGTGTTTGAATGAATGCGTCGAGAAGTGGAACTCGCAGTGGAGAAAGAGAGTGTGGGTGTGTCCTGCCCCTAAAGCGCCCCTGAAAATGAAAAGCCCACTGCCTCCGTTCCGCCCCTTTTGGCCCCGCCGGGCAAAGTGAATGCCTGAACAGCTGACTGGGTAAATAAGTGCACAGGGCTGGTGAAAAAAAAGGGCTGCAGAGGCTAGTGTCGATGCTGGGTGTGGGCGTGGCCAGTCCTGCTGGCTGCTCTTAGAAATGTCCTTGGCCCATGTGCAGTGGCAATTGATGGATTCATCCAGGGCCCGGACTCGCCACTCCCTTCGCTTTCGCCCAGTTAATATGGATTTAAAAGGTCCCAGCATTTGATGAACCTTAAATGGCAACTGCAGCAACTGCTTCCGGAATGTGGCAAACTTATGGAGCGCCTCCACTTATTGGGGGCATAAAATTTGATGCCTGCGTTGCAGAACTACGAGTAGAACCTCGGCGACTGCAAGTAGGGAAATGCGGAAATGTGGTCGCATCAAATTTTAGATGCCGAGAAGTTCCGGCAAAACACTTTTTGAATGGCAAAATAAAATTTTATTTACACATTACACAACGCGAACTTCTCTTATGTGTGATATATAATAATATTTAATGGGTTAGAGATTCATTTTCGATCAAAAACATTTATATTTGCATTTACTTTAATTCTATTATTACTTTAGAGTTCTCTACAGATTATTCATTTTGAAAAACACATTTCATCTACATTTAAAGTGATTTAAACCATAATATTATATTCCATTTTGCTAGATCATGAGCATATAACTTTTTGCAATGTCATAAATTGTATTAGCTCGCACAGACAGCTGGAAAATCAAGCCAAATAGCTTAAATAAACAATAAATAACTCATACGCAGCGTGCGCCAGCGGCACTTGAGCATAATACGCGAGGCTAATGCAGCCAAGTGGAGCATAAAACATTTGTCTAAGCCATGACTTTTAGGATAATCCAGCGCGCACACACACTCCCGTTGTCCCTTAACTCGGTCTCTATCTATATATGTCTGTATATATGTATATAAAAATATATATATATAATATAATATGTATATGCATATATACCCCAGTTTTCTGGCTCTGGTTCTCCGGTTCAGTTGGCGCTTCGCTGACACTTTCATTCAGATTCTGCCCCGTCTGCCCCGGGAAACTCATGTGTTATGGCATTCTTTTGTCTTGCGACGGGCCAAATTATACGCTGACACAGCGGGGACACACACAGACAGCTTTTCAGATTTTCCACCGATTTTCGCCGTCGGAACAGGGTGCATTTTAATAAAATGAATTCAAATGGCTTTCAACCTTCAACCTTTTCTCAGCGATTTCTCGCTGATTCCTAGTCTTCCTTCACTCACGCATCAGACCGCTCTCAATTAATTCCAGTCAAAGGAAGGAGAGTGGAGGGATAAGAATATAAATTGCGCAACTAGGACTGACGGGAACAGCAACAATTGCTGCCCATACTTCAATTTCAAAGTGTGGTTTTTTTAGTTTCCGAAATGGCCAACCGGAAACCGCAACAAAGTTGAATTGAAATGCTGCAGAATCAAAAGAAGGAACGCAACATCACAAAAAAAATCGTTGGTAATAGCATAAAAAAGGTAGAGAAAAAGTTGAAAAGGGAACAACAGAGATAGTGTGGTTATCCGACGTGGAACGGATCATCATCTGATACTTATATAATATTATATATATATTATATTTAGTTGGATTTCCGTTGGATACAACTGTTGTACTATTTCCGATATAAGAGAAAATAAAGTAGGAAAATCAGGACGAAAGTCAATTTATTTGTTTCAAAAATATTCTCCTCTATTTCCAAGTTAACTCAAAACTAAGGCCACCATTTAGTGAATCGTTAAACTTTCCTGGGAAAAATGGTTAACAGTATCTCTTTCAGTTCGGACTCTGCGGGATTTTGTCGTCGCTCTCTAAACCTATATGGTATATGTCATATGTAGAGCCCACCCATTGCGTTGGGCCCTGTGTGGCATAAATCGGAGCACACTCTAAAATATTCGAGTCCGGGTCGAGTTACCGGGGGAGTCGCAGCACACACGCATAAGTTGAAAAGTTGGCCTGCGCTGCACGGCACGGATCCACGGTATTCATTAGCATGCAAATTTGAAAATTTATCAGTTTGGCGGTCGAAATCCTTATTTTTTTTTTGCTCTGTCGACTAACCGCAGCAGCTGTATAAGCCATGCCAGGCACACTGCTATGCCAAAAGTTAGTCACAGGACGAAATTGGTGGAGTACTTAGGGCCGGTGTGTGGGTGTGTGCGGGATATAAAATCGTATGTGTCAGGTACTAAGCATCCAATTTGAGGCTTCCTTTATTCGTTTAAATTAAATTAAGTAATGGTTTCTATTCTAGTAACAGGATTTTATTGTTAATTATAGCAATTCAGTGCTGATTTATAATAACTTATTGGAGGCAGGCTGATGGTGATGTGTTCTAAATTAAATAGATAAATTTCCTTGTTGTTTGACTTGGTTATAATAATTTTCAACAATAGTTTACTGGTTTCTTGCTGCAGTTCTTATGGCACAGCTATTTCTTCAACAAATGGAACTGGTCAACAATTTGTACGCCTGGCCGGGGATCAGAGCACCCTCATATCGGGCACTTGATGCTCTATTTACCTTCCCCAGGTGGAACATCAAAGGCGAATCAGCCGGGCCCCCCGAAGTAGTTGCAGTCGGCAATCAACTGCTGTAAAATTGCCCCACCTGTCTGCCTCCGGTGGCATTTGGGCCTGGCAGGTAGACAGGTGGATGAGCTGCTGCTTCTTCTCTGTGGCGGAAGGGAACTCACATATTTACACAGTGTGGCCAAATCCCATCGGCTAGAAGAAGGTAAATAAATGTGGCCACAGCTGGGAGTGCCATCGGTTAGGGGTTAAGGGACAGGCAGGACGTCACAGGTGACCGCAGTTTGGCTCGGCAGCCTGTCGAACTGTCAGCTGCACTGTCATCCTTCTGTCCCCGGGAGACATCCTGCTGACATCCCATTGTTCATGGGCTCACTTGGCTGAGCTTTAAAAATATTTTAAGCCCTTAGTCATTTGGGTCGGGTCTTGATTGGGAAAGCGATGACAAAAGTATAGATATATCGGAAGAGCATCAATGTTTCCAACTCGGGAGAATTCAAGAAATAAAGAAATACTTCTAGTCTGAAAGGACTTAAAGTGAAATAACGAAAGGGATTAAGTTACTATATAAATAAGGAAAATAAAATAATAAATAAATGGAAAACATATCGATATATTCTTCGATAAATTGTGAATCATGACAAAGCATAGCTTACAATTGACAAATAATAATATTATTCTATATTTAGACACTATTTGAATGTACTTCTCTAGATGCAAGGCAAGTTTTAGTTATTTGCCATTTTCTCTTCCCATAAACATTTCTTTTCTCCTATTTTCCCACTATATATTCTTCCTTTTTTTTTACTATTTTTCCTCCTTTTGTTTTGTGGAGGGAGTCCAATGAATTGGTGTAAACACTCCGGGCGTCATTCTGTTGCCATTGCGAACGCTTTCTGCTGCCGCTTCCTGACATTTTGCCTGCAGTGCTTAGACAATGGTTAAGCGTCGCCTGTTAAGTCTGGTTAAGCCCGTTCCATCGGAATATTCATTTTTAATAGTCAGGCGTTGAGAGGGCTGCAGCCCTTTTTAATTCATCTGCGAGACTTGTACTTGCACGCACTGCCAAGGCCCTCCGGGCGAAGGGGGGCTCTCGCACAGGATATTGCGACACATAAGCAAATATCCCTGGCACACTGGAGAGCAAACCGAAGGATGTCAACGACTTTAGTTGCTGCACAATTATCGTTTAATTTGTGGGCCCAAACCAAATGCCATATGGTAAAGCCCAGGTGTGTTTACCTACCGAGACCCAGGGCACAATTGGAATGTCATCCGCACACCAACTGCAAATTAGTTAAATGCATGTAATTCCAGCTCAGCTCAACTCCTGGTCTGCATAAGCGATTGTGTTTTAGCCAAACAATTGATAAGGCCGACATTTTCTGCTCGGCAAAACTCTATCCGGACTGTCTTTCAATTTAAATGGAATGCATAAAATAGTCATAAAGTGTGGCGGCATTATGGAAATGCCTGTCAAAATTTATGACACCCGGCCTGAAAGATACATACGTATCTGCGACGTATGAAATAATTTGTATGCCTTGAATAATATTTGCTTTATGAGGACAACATATGAAGTGTAAGAAAATTAAATTTCGTTCAAAATATTTTAATTATTTTTTTGAGTTTATTCAGTTTAGATTTATGCCAGAATTTAAATATGCCATTAAGCCGTATCGTTTCTCTCTTGAAGTGGCAAAATTCTCTTTCATGTTTACCATTTCCTGTGAATATTTAAATTTATTAAATTCATAATTTATGCATATTTTTTTTTGCATAATGAAAATTAATTTTCTTAGCTAAGCATGGGTTTTTATGTGCTAATTAATGGCGGACTCCCTGCCATTCCTTGACCGACTTCTATGACTAATTTCATTAGATGACTCAGGGCCAAAAAGCTGACGGAACTTGGCCCCATCTTGCCAACAAGTGGCCCCATGTGCTTGTCCTCAAGTGGCGGCGGTACACTAAATTGCTTTTAATTATGCAAAAAAAAAAAAAAATATATATATATAGAAGAAGACAATAATAAAACAAAATAAGAGAAAAAAAATAATGGGAATACGAGTGAAACTCTCCCGCTGTGCGCTTTATGGCTCCTGGCATACTTCACAACAGGCCGCAGACAGACGCAGACGGACGGCAGGACCAAGGACTCGGTACTAGGAGCTTGAAACTCGAAACTCGGTATCCAGAACCTCCAGGGGAAGCAGTTAAGTTTGGGCCCTATATATATATTTTTCGGGGTTGGGGTTTGGGCAAGCAGCGGAGCGGAAATGAATTGTTGAATGTGCCGGGTCGGGGGAACTTTTCTATGTTGGTTTATGAACAATTCAAGCCAAAGTTGGTTGTTTTATTGCCTTCATTATTTCATTTGTTTCAATTAGCGACAGCTGTTTAGCAGTGGACGAAAAGTAGTCGGGATATATATATACCAGAATGGCGTGAAATTGAATCAAAGTGTTATTATGATGTATTAAAATGTGGATTGGTTTTTTATTGATTAATTAATATTAAAAACTGTTCAATTAGAGGATTAAAAAGTCAGACAAGGTGGCAAACAAAAGCCAAATTGTATATTTCTTTCTATTACAAATGGAACTTTTAATAACTATTGATGGCCATAGAATATTTTATTATTTAATATTTGCTTTAAAATATAACAAGAACATTTCATTTTATTATTTAATTCCTAGCAATTGTACATACATAAATCCCAATAGCAAACCACTAAACCTAATATTCCACAGCAAATTTCCGGAAGTCCAACAACTTTAAACATTACTAAACTTTACCTGGACATCCCTTATTAAATTTATTTTTGTTGGGGAAAAAAATTCCTGGTCCAGGCGGGCGAGAAATGGCAGAAAAAAATTCAATAAAGTACGTGGCCAGTGTCTGCGAAACTCCATAAAAAGTTATACACATTTGCTCCTGCTTGGCAGTCCTTAGGCATATGCTTACAAAAATACTGATAAATGGAAGCTTTGATGGGGTATAGGGATCACCTTTAAAGCCAGCTTTTAAGCAAATAATTTCCAAACTTCCCTTGCAACAAATCAGACAAAAGAACGTGCAGTTGAAGGGCCACAAGCGACTTCATTAACAATACAAACAGCAGCAGCAGTAGCAGCCGTCTTTCTCATTTCCACAACAATTTATATATTATACCAAGGACTGGACTTGGCCCTCTTTGCAGGTAAGCTGAGTGCAGACTGGGCCCGGTGTTTATTCATGCGCGATTCTTCATTTAAACATGGCACATAAGGTTACTTACTTATATACCTTGTGTATAGACCTAGGAGAAGCAAATGTACGTGTCCACAGTTGGACTTGTGTGACTTTTGCATATTAGCCCGAGAACTAGTTGGCTTAGTTTTGCCGCCAAGTTTCCAGTCAAGTCACGCTTCCGACAACTTCTACTTCCATCTTTGTTCGCAGTGTCAACAATGTGTAATTTTATAAACTCGTATATGCTGCTAACTAACTTCCGGCATCATGATTGCGCCAGCAACAACATGGCCGAATTCGAATCAAAACGAGTTTAGTTGAAATTAAATAAGTCCGCAGCTTCTCTTTTTCAGCTAATACAATAATTTGTACAAAAAATATATATATTAAATACTTACCGTCATTTACAATCACATGCCAGATGTTAAAACCAAAGATTAATAACTCAGTTTGTAAATTTCTTACCCGTAACATGTTTAAATTTTTCTCTTATATTATAAACCTTGATAGAACCTTGATAGAACCTATGAAAATCATCCTGACAGTGTTCCGTTGACTGTGAAAATATCCATTTTCCCTTGTCCTTACCATTCTCAACATGAGTCGCCCATGTTTGCTTTAATTTCTCCACTAAAAAACATGACTGAAAATTCTCGAACAACGACAAATGTGGTCAGGGGGTCGCCCTTGACTGGCTGGTCTTCTGTCGCCCCTTTCCAAAAAATCGGCGTATCCTTACCCTTGTCGGTCTGCCCCAGATGACAGCCAAAAGTGTCGAATAGACAGACAGTCTGACGGGCTGGCACGTGCCTCCACATAAATATGTATGTAAAACAAATGCTGGAAATTAAATTGACTGAAATTTTATGGGCAAACTACGTGAAAGGCAGCGAAATGTTCGCATAATTTGCGAACAATTGACAAACAAGAAACCGGAGTGAGTCCGCCATCGAACAATACAGAAAATTGTTTAAGTTTTAGTTTCAGCTAGCTTTTCTAGGATTCTGTTTGAAATTAAAGCTCCGAGAGTTGTAATCAATGTCGAATTCCTGTTTGCAGCATTTTCCGACCGCTGCCATAAAAACTCACTAACGATCTGAAGTCAGACAAAGGATACGATACGCCGGCAGTCAAATGGCCCACGTTCGGTTGTCCTGGCTGTAAACTAACTGAAATTATCGTAAACGAATTTGTTATCTCTGGGTAACATGGCAACCAGCTAAAATAATAAAATTGCATCCTCCAGTGCTGAGTAAGGCGTGATGATTCAACGGCATCCGCGCCTCGTCCTGCTCCTTTCTGGCGTTTTCTCTTTATGTGCGGCCATTCCTGGGGCGGGGGCGAGATGAAAGACGAGGGGGAAAAGCCGTTTAGAGGCAAAAGCCAAAAGTGTTTGACAGCCATACATATATGCACGAGTCCTATATGCACCAGTCCGTACTTAGTGCATGGCCCTGACTGGAATTATGTTCGCATCAGCAGATATTTATGCAGCCTAATGCATTTCGCCCAATGGGACTCGCAGATTTATGTGTTTGCATTTCGATGCAGTGTTAGTGGGACAGCAGGAGTTCCATTGATTTTCGGTGAGTTACCATTATGCTATTATTAGTTTATTGATTCAGCTCTTGGCCAGAACCATTGAGTCGAATAGGCCGCCGAAATCTCAACTCTTAATTGGCTTAATTGCACTATTTGTTTGCTTATAACTAAACTAACCCACAATTCAGGGAATTATTTCAAGATTATTGGATGCATACTATTATGTTTAATATTTCTAAATATTCTGGGGCTCACGTCTTTTTATTACTAATTAAATTCATTATCAGACCACCGCAAGTTCTGGGAAATTTGTTCTTTTAATTATATTCCATTTAAAACATATTAAATTCGTGTCCATTAGACAATCAAATAGCATTAATTGTGTTGAAAAAAATGTATTTAAAGCGCGGATAGATAACGAAATCCATGAAGATGATTACAGCGCTTTTCGGAGAATTTAAGCTATATATATATGTATATATATTGTATTATTTGTGCTTATATTCTTTGAGTGTCAGATTTCGTGTGGCTTTTCTTTAGAGACTTGTGTACGATGAAGACGTCTTTAGCTGCGATCGCTTGGCTTGCATGGTTTGTTCTCAACCTCAGTCACCAGGGAGCTGGTGAATTTTTGGAGGAGAGTTGCACCAGACAATCTGGCAGTGCCACCGCCCAGCCTGGCGCCTCGATGGCAATCCTTACTAACGGAACAAACCTACTGTGCGCCGGGTCCCTGATCAATAGACGTAAGTATATCAATTTCTATATATTATCAAGAACAAATAATATACTGTACTCTATCTAAATTATATATTATATTATATATTCTATAAAATATTGCAGAATTTGTTTTGACAGCTGCGCAATGCATAGACGGCCAAAAATCAATGTAAGTAATAGATATATCAAGCAATATTCTGGCTTAACTTGCTGTGATTAAACGTGTACATATGTTTATACATATACTCAGTATATATACATAATTCTTTGTTTGTTTTAATCAAGTGTTATCGCTCCCCTTTAAATCGAATTAAACGGAAGACGTACTTATTCTGAAATAAGTAATCACAAGCTGTCGTGTAGCGTGAACTTAGTATTATTATATCTCTTATAACATATATATTTCTTGTTTCTAAAAT
Source organism: Drosophila parvula (assembly GCA_018904695.1). Taxonomy (NCBI): domain Eukaryota; kingdom Metazoa; phylum Arthropoda; class Insecta; order Diptera; family Drosophilidae; genus Drosophila; species Drosophila parvula. The sequence goes on from JAEIIG010034987.1 coordinate 31,509, forward strand.
TATTATTTATTGTTCTTAAAGACTTGTGCTGCTAGGAACTAATGACAGACTACATCCCGCTGCTCGGGTTGCTGTCAAACGAGCCCTTATCCATTTTTCGTACACCGAGGGAAATGGAGATAGTGATATCGGCCTGTTGATGCTTTCGCATAAAGTCAAATACACGGGTTAGTGAAGTAATTTTAGATCTCCTTGATTTCTGTGCTAATGTGTACCCTTTCCCCATAGACCACATTCAACCCATCTGCATTCCGTTGAATTTAGCAAGGAGATATATAGACAATATTAAAAAATTCAAAACTTTCGGCTGGGGACTAGGTAAAAATCGTCAGATTAATGACACGCTTCAAGAGATCAGTATCAATCGTAACGATCGCCTCCATTGCGGAATCGGCGCCGATCAGGCATCTTTTTGCGCTGGCCCCTCAACGGAAGGCTACTGCGGTGGAGATATCGGAGGTCCCCTGATTATATCTCCAAAGATTAATGGAACGATTGAAACAGTGCAGGTTGGCATCGTAAGCTACGGCCAATCAAAATGTGCGGGACTGCGATCGTATACCGATGTGACCAGCTATGTCGATTGGATTAAGAAAACTGTTCAAGACAATCATATCCCCCCTAAGAATGATGATGAGGCTGAAATGGATGTTGATCCACGATTATTCAAAGATTCAAAGACGCCAAAACCTGAAAAATCAGTACCTACTCAGCAACCTAAACGTGAGGAGGCTGCTTCTACGAGATGGTTCTACAGTGACTGTGGTGAAATGTATCTGATGGCAAACATTTATGGACCCGACTTCATGGCCAAAGGCGTAATGATCACTCACCGTTCGTATCCCCTGTTTTTTTTTTTCTATATAATCCTATAATTCACGAACCAGAAGACAATCTTAATTTGAGAAGTACCTATTTTCTGATTGATTAATTGCATACGTTTGGTGTTTCAGGCTTTGTCCTCACAACTGCCACGAATTTGCCCGATGATGTCGACGATCTGTAGGTTCTTTTGTTGTTGTTGTTGTTTTCTTTGTTATTTGCTAATGAGAATTTCATACAGACGAGTCGGTGTGGAGGGAGTGGATAATCGCTATCAAGAGCTCAAAATCGATTCGGTTTACAAGCATCCGGAAGACTACAAAAACTTTATAGCAGTGCTCAAGCTGAGCGATGAGCTGATCCCTGAAAGTAAGAATAACTTGTTTGTCGTGAGAGTCTAACTATATGACTTATCTCTATATCATGTTTGCAGGAATAATGAAGCCGATCTGTATGCTCAAAAGGAATATGGAGGAATCTCAGCCATCTCTTACCATCATGGATCCTGATCGAACCGAATACTATGCGAAGGCTATCTTCAAGGGAGTCACACCCGTCGACCGGCAAAGGTGTGAGACCACTATAAGGAAAATAATCGAGCCAACTCATTTTTGTGTCCAAACTCCGGCGGGACTCAGTCAGGTCTTTGGAATTCGCGGCAATGTTTTATCGCAAAAGATAATGCCGTCTGGGAAAAATAATGGAACTCATGCTCTATTTGGCATCATCAACTATTCATCTAATGGGATTAATATTGTTACAGATGTTACCCTACATTCCGATTGGATTACATCGGTTGTCACTGAGAACTCTGTGTAAAAAAAATTGTATTTGAATGAATTTTCACATATACCCGACCAAAGGGGAAATATAATAAGAAAATTTATATGTTTTCTTCTTCTGCTGCTGGCATTGTACTTAGCGGACTGCTTAGGCAACAACGTGTTAAGAGCGCCGTGAGAAATGCCGTAAGAGATAATGGTAACAGGCAATCGTCTTAAATAGACGACAATGTTCGGCACGAAAGCAAGCTGCCTGATAGGAAATCTATGATGGTATTACAGGCAACTCACAACATTGTCATTCTCAGCGGACGGTAGGAGGGGTGGGGAAGCGGCTTCAAGAAGCTCAGTTGGGTCAAAGCCGCTTGGGGGAATACTAGCTGCGGGCTAGATGGTTCCAAGACCCCCGACTAGTTGCAACATTGGCGGTGCTCTTGTCCACTTCCGGCCCCCAAAACTGCAGGCGATGTACAAACACGAGACCTGCCTTCAATGGCAGTGGCAACATGAACTCAGCCTGCCTGCCATCCGCCCCGGTGATTGGTGTGTTATTCGTGTATTTGCCGGCATTGTTGTTAGCCAGGCACTTGGATGACGTGAGATTTGTTTTGGGGGGGGGGCCCAGGCCCCGAGAATTCCGGTTAATCAATAGAGTGAGTATGGCCGGCCAAAGGCAAATGCAGTGTTTACCACAACAGCATTGAATGGAATTCAGTGGCTCGAATATGGAGCACAAGTTCTGACCTGAATCCTGCGGCTTGCTGGGCATCAAATCACTTGCAAGGGAAATGAGCTCAGCAAAAGTATCCTCTTTTACATAAGGAGAAGTGTTTACAACAGTTTTGGATACAAATTATATTTTGAAAAATTATTTAGTAAAATTAACATGAGAATATATGACGTTTAGCTCTATTGTTAGTTAGCCTAAACATTTCTTTTAAAGTAAAGTCAACTCAAATCGATAATAAAATACAGAGTTCTTTTGTATAATAAAAAATACAAAATAACTCTGTATTTGAATAATATAATAAATATATAATATTTAAATTATAATTCACAGGTACGAATTCAGCGACACACTGAACTGACTGATCTCCAGCAAAACTCGAACCTATAAACAATGAATTTGTTAGGTAAACCTTTATGAAAAAAAATTAAGAATAAGACTAACAAGTAAGCTTTTCTTTTTTCTTAGTGTGCCAGTTGTATTGCACAGTTATTTTTGCTCTGGTTTTCCGCGATCCCGCTGACCGAGCGGCTTTTCCAGCCGTGTTGAGTTATATTTTGGCTCGTCAGAAGTTATACAAGCACATGACACGTCCGGGGATTCGCGTGTGTGGCGATGCTTGTGTGGGTGGTGGCGGGATGTCACCTGGTGACAAGGTGTTGGCTTTCACGTGGATTTTAGTTACCGCGCCCGGCCGCCGCATAGTCTCATCACCTGTCGCTCCCTGTTTACACCTGCCCCCCGCCTGTCGACGTCACGGCTGCGTGATTAGCCAGGTGGCACGTAGTAGCAGCGGACTTGGCACCCGGCCAGATGCTTCTCCAATCAGATGTCAATTACGCCAAAGATTACCGGGGATCTGTGGCTCTTTTGTTGGCGTTCTTCTTTGAGCCAGGATTATGAGTGCTCCGGGTCTACTCTGTAATCTAGGGAATGCATACACACCCGCACATATATATTACTATATACAACGAGATGTGCCCTCGGTCATGTCAACAAGTCAATTGCTTATCATAAATTACCCATACGCCCCATTCAGCGGCCGCCTGCTATCATTATTATTATTATACCCCGGGGACCACTTGGGGGGCGGGCGGTCTGCCTCCAAAAGGAGTGCATAAATTTCGAAGCAAAAGATAAATAAGGATACACGCTACAGCGACCTTCAAAGTGCGCAATATTCCTTACAATTCGATCGATAAAATCAAGAAAACTGCGAAGGCAGCTGGAGGGAACAAGTTAATCTTGGCAAGGTATGGTTAATTTTTGAAATTATTATTGGAATAATGCTTGGAATATGAGTTCCCAAAGGTTCTGGGACTACTTGTTAGTACTATGTACTTCGACCAAAGATATAATGTGTAAAAATAACTGAATATATTTCATAGCTTTAAAGGGAAGCCACCGACAAAGACAACACCAGCTTGCTGCTTAAAAAATCGTTGAAAAAAACTGAACATTCGATGGAAATTGAATCGATATGCAAACGCGTATAAATTTCAGAGAATATGGCCAGCAACAGTTGGCTTTAATGGATCCGATCCGTTACGTTCCCCGGAAAGTTGCCTACTTTTTATCGCTGTCGGCTTTTCCCAGTTTGGTTAAGTCCTGAATGGATAAATGTATGTATATTTGATGTGCTCGCACGGGGGTATAGGCAATCCCTCTTATCCACGGGGTAACCTCTTTTCTTTTTTTCTTTTTTTTTTGGAGGTGTCCCACCTGCTGGCAACCGGCAAATGTAAATAAGCATAAAATCCAATTTTCTGTTAGCTCCCTGCGTGTTTGCTCGGCGTCTTCTGCTTTTCTTTTCTCTGCTTTTTCCCAGCTTCTGCTGGAGCTCGTGTCTTGTCAGTTTCCCTTCCTTTTTTTTTTTTTTTTTTTTTTTGGTGGAGAAAAGGTGGTGCTGTCAAACCCACTTGAAGATTTGCAATCAACGCCCCAGGCAAAAAGCAGGCAGGTGAGCATCAATTGATGCCATTCCCCTTTTGATCTGGCCAACGTTCATGTGCTCTGACAGCCGAGAAGCTCACTGAAATTTAACCAATTTGGGTCACTCAAAGTGCGTTGAAAAGGCCTTTAAGGAAATTGGGTCCAAAAAAAAGGAGGAGCAGTCATAGCATGTTGTGTAATAATTTATGATTACCTCATGTGCGGCAGCAAAAAGGTTTACTGCCAACTGACAGCCGACTTTTGTGGCTAATCTAAATAACATAATCAGATTTGTCAGGCGAAACAAAANAAAAAAAAAAAAAAAAAAAAAATGGCGGCAAAGAACTGACCGAGAGCCGCATCATATGTTCTCACTTGAGTTGGACACATTTGGCAGCGTCATTTACATATTTGACTTGATAAAAAGGGTTCCAAGCTACACAGGATGTTTTCTGTTTTGTTTTGTCGTCCATTTTTCCCCTCTTTTTTCAGCTAGTTTTTGCGCATCTGTGCAAATAAAAAATGTTCTCTTGAAGGTTGAGGTCTCTCCAAGGACTGAACTTGTACTAAGTTTAAAGAAATAACCCACAGCATGGAATTTAGAAATACAACAAACTGAGCTTAATATATTTTAAGGAATATTTTTAACAAAATAACAAATAAATATTATCTTTTTCCTTACCATTTTAAAATATATATACTATTTATTAGTAGAATCAAATGTTTTATAAGTTTTCAGAACTAAGAAAATATAATTTACTGATTCTACCTAATTTTAAAATATTCTCGGAAGTGTTTTACATTTAAACTTGGTAGTTAAATGCTTCAGTTTAACCCACATTATTCGATTAAATTCTTTGGTAAGCAAACTCAACCAATTCCCATAAATGCAATACAAACTGCAATAGAATTGTTTGCGAATTTGTGTGAGAAGTTGGCATGCAGAATTTTGCTTTGGTTATTTGCTCTTGTTTGGGTTCTAATTTGCATTTTGTGTGGAAAATTCCATATGTATTATGAAAATTATAGTAGTTACCGGGTATTGTTGATTTCCCCAATTGTTGGTTTGTTATGGGTTTTCCACTTTCACTCCTTAATTGGAAATAAAATAACGAGTTTATTTAGTAACTACATAATTTCAAACTAAAGTAATATTTAAATTCTCTTATTAAAAGCCCAAAAATTCATGTTTAATTTGAAACTTTTATCAATGGTATTTTAAACTTGTACCGAATGCGACGACAGCTGGTGCAAGTGTCCCCCCAAAATCGATTAGCATAAAACTGATAATAAACTAAACTTATGTTGCTGGCGAAGCCAACAGCTTGAACAAGAGCATCTCGAGTGACATGAATTTTTGTCTCGAGCAAATGCTGGCAAACATTTTTGACTGTTGAAGAACAAAGATGGCTGAGCAAACACAACAACGGCAACAACAGCTTTATTTAAGCACTTTCGCCACTACCGCCTTTCGAGCCACCGCCTTTCCAGCCACCTTTTCGCCTTTCCTTGCCAGCCAAGGACACTTTAGCCTGCCAAAGATTATCAGTTCCACTTTAAATTATTATGATGGCACTGGCTCACCCCCCGAGGACCGCCCAGCAAATTACACTTCGTCCTTGAGCGCAGCGCGAAAATGGCAGCACTCCCCCCTCCAAAAAAAAGAGGAGAAGAATATTAGGTTCCGACCCGAGATTACCCTGTTCTGATATCTTATATGATTGGTTAAATAAATAATAAAAAGAATGCAGTTGTGTGGCCATTGTTTGCTCGTTTTGACTTATATATCATTTAATTTATTATAATTTTAAGAGAAGTTGTCTCGATAACCACATAACCAAGGTACCCCTTCTTTCTATGAATACCGGATGTAGGAAAGGAGCATCTAGAAACCCAAAAAAAAACAAAAGGGAGCGTATATCAATTTGGTGTTTCCTTCGCCTTGTGCCGCTTATCTTCATTTCGGGGCCACCGTTGGGTTTATGGTCAATTTTAGATTTTATATTCGCTGCTCTCGGTTTCTTATTGTTTTTCCGCGTTGCCTTTTTCTTTGCCGTTTCGCCCTCCCTCTCTGCATTTGTGTTGAATCGCGTATTTATTTTTGAATTTTTTCCCCATTCCCCCCTTTGATTCTTATCGGTGTGCAAGCGCAACTTGTTTGCTTTCACTTTGCTTCGCTTTTGTTGCAGTTTTATTGGCCGGATTTTAAATCAATTGGGGTTTTTATTTGGCCCTACTATTTGCTCTCACCAGTTTCAATTTGTTCTGTTCGATTCGCCCGTTTCGTTTAGTCAAAGGAAAATAATCTATCCAGAAATAAACGATTTTTATTTTCTATATTTCAGGAAGATATTTCTTTTATACATTTTTATTATGTTTATGGCATTGTTTGTTGAGTTTTCAGATGCTGTTTAAGCAACGTTTCTAAGTGTAAATGTAAATTTGTTATTTGCTAAGCGCTTCAGATTGATTAGAGCTGATAATTCAAGGTGATTTATCCACAAGGCTGGGGTTTTTATGGTCCATCATTAAAGTTGTAAATTCTTGCCTAGGATTGTATTGTATTGTAGGCACTCTGAATATCGCATTCGTTTTCTCATAAATTAGGTGATAATATTTACAAATTATAAGCAAACACAATACCTTCCTAAGCGAAGAGTAATCTATAAACATATTGCACTTAGTTTTTCAAGCTTATGCCATTTAGCTCTCCCTCTTTTCATATCCAATTTGAAATTCAGTGTTAAGTCTGCTAATCTGGTAATTAGTATTCAATATGCAAGGGCTTAGGGCTATTATTAAGCCAAGAGCAGCAAGGTCAGGAGTGTGGAGCACACTATCAAGTTCAATAAACGCAACGATGCTTGATATTACGCAGAATGGCTACGGTTACGGGTTTTTGGCATTTATGTGGGTCCATTATAATTTATGTGTGTGCCTAAACCTTTCCTATTTTTCTCGCTTGAACACGTGTGGTAAGTCCATTTTGTTTTTCGCTTAAAGGATTTCGACAATAAATTGTATTAGTCAGCACAACTCAAAGGGTTTACGGGGCGTATGAGTATGAGAAATAATACAAGGTACTTAGTTCATACGTATTTTCTATTCCATAATGTATTAAATATTTCCCATGAATCCGCTAGCTCCAGCGCCCGCCTGCTTTGGGCCAGCATTCGTTTAGGACTAAATCAGAAGTCTCGTAACATAATACTATCACTCTGTAAGTTAACAGAATGTTGGCCGAAAAGGGAAATTTATTTAGGGAAAATGTCCGCAAAGCCTCTCCCTACTCACGCAACACGTTCGTTGCAACACGTTGCTAGCTACCGTGCTTCCTTTATGTTTGTTTACGCATTGTGTGGAACTTGTCACAGATCCACTGAGACTCTTTCAGGGTTGCAACCTGTTGCTCGTGACTTCACAACTAACTAAATCATTCTCGAAATTAGATTTTAATTACTTCAACTTCATTGATCATAATTCTAGAAAGAACCCCTTAACTAACTTGAGTCACGCTTCCACGTTTCACAATTAAGTCATTGTTGCCGCAAGTTTTTTAATTGAAAATTATGAGCACATTCTATCAGCGACTAAGTGCATTAGTGTGTTGCCACACCCAACACATGTACATAAATGTGAATATATATAGCTGCGTATGACATAAAGTCCCTGGCAGACACGCAGCAACCTTCATGCGAAACATTGACGATCCCAAGCCAGCCGCATTTTCCGGGCCAAACTTTTCATTGCCCTCGGAGTGCAACTAAGTGACGACTCACTTATGTGGCAGGCACTAAAATTTAATATGTCTGCGAGGGTGAATAGAAAATGAAATTACTGTGGCCTTGGCAGGGGAAACAAGGGTGGCAGGGCCTACTGTTTTTCGTCGTCATTTTTCTGGAGACAAAATTGGATTGCATGGAAGTTTAATTAATTTCCAGTGTCAGTTTTTAAAGGATATACTTTATTTTTCAGAGAGATGAATAACTTTTATATGGCTTAACCTTAAAGTAAATTTATAATAAACTTACTTTTTACTAGGTAAATCCTTGAATTGATACATTTTGCGTTCCGCCTCAATTAGTTCCAGACACTCTGAGTTATTTGCAATTACACTACCGTATTGACCGCAAATTTGTAAATGTCTGGCTGACAATATTCGGCTTGAGACTGATTGTGTGTAACCTCAGCTAATTGAGTCGGTAATTTGCCAAATCCAGACAGTACTGAACTGTTATTCTAAGCTAATGAGAACATTAGACCATTGCCAATCAAAGATAATTTATTACGTGTCACAAGGAACAGCTGCGAAAGTTCACCCTCAAGCCAATATTCTAATTTAAAACAAGTTACCAGACACACTTTGGTGATTAAAGGAACAAGAAAGGAAAACTAACTACTACAAAGTCTTGTGGCTAAACTCTAGCCCGTTGACAGATATTTTACATGCCTTTTAGCGCCTGTAAAATGCTGTGGAAACATAAAAAAGGCGAAGTCCTAACAAGGGTCCTTGCAGGAGAAAAAGTATAAGAAAAAATTATGAAAGGGAAGCAAAGTTTTGCAATCTCTCATGGACTTTTAGACTTGGCGGAGAAAGTGAAGGCGGAAGTTTTTTGTTCTATTTTTCTATAAGCCTCACACAACATTCGTATAAAGCTTATAATTTTAAATGCAGTTAACCAAACAAATCAATTAGTATAATATTAAAACAGGGCCAAGTATGATTTGTTTAATTTAATGGGTTTTCGCTATATTATAGGAAAGAAAGATTATTCCAAAAGACTTTATTTCAATTTCACTTCCGCACCCACAATTTGTTTTTATAGCTTGGGAAACATTAATTTGCATTTTTATGATTTAATTTTCCAAATGCATTGTAATCAATAGGAAATAGTCTATTTTTATGGTTTGCCTTCCGCATTTGCGGCATATCATTAAAAGTTAATAAAACGCTTTTATATCATTGTTTTTGTTTTGATTACAAATATTTGATCAAATTTGGCCTTTTTCATTCACAGCAACAAAATGGAAATTTAGTTTATTGTTTATACTTAAATGAAAACGATATTTTAATTTAATTTGTGCTAAAAGCATTCGATGAATTATTTTTTCTTATTTTAATGGTTGTTTATTGTATATCAATGAAAATTTACATTAAATATAATTATGCATTGTACATATTGAATTACCATTTCAGTATATATGTAATAATTCGATTTAAGCTATCTAACTATTTATCTTAATTGAATTAATAATCCTGTAGTTATTTGCAATTATATTTTCTGTGTCAACTTCCAAAGGTTTTACTGCGTACTTTTCTATTGTCATAAACATAAAATACACATGGAAAATGTTCAGTTTTATGGCAACACTTGGAGTTTTAGACTTTTAAAGTGTGAATTTAGCAAGTGGCCTAATGGAAGCCCTTGTCAATCTGGGTTACATTGCGTATGCGCAATTTGTGGACATAAAAAATAGTTTATGACAGCTTAAGTTTATTTCATTTTCATAGCATAAGCTAACTAGGCTAGGATAAATAAATTGGCGAGAAATTCAGGCAATATAATAATATAAAACTGTAAACTTGAAAAACTTCGGCAACTAAAAATAATGTTCTTTACACTCCAACTTGTTAGTTAGTTATTTAACAATTTTCCTGTTTTTTGTGGATATGCATTTCCATTAAGAATGCCTCATATTGTATATCCAAAAAAAACTTCATATATAAGATATTAAAAGAGAAAAAAGCCCTACGTATTATTTAACAAATCACTGAAATGTCGCTCGAGGGAATGCGGGAATTCCAGAAGCCAGAGAAACCGTTAATCTCGGCTCCAGTCAGGATTCACATTTCTGCTGCAGATTGGCCGGTAAATGCAAATTGTGTGTGCTGAGAGTAGAAATCTTTAATCAGGACCTTTATCCCACATTCACATGCATATATGAATGTCTGCTGCCATTTTATCTTTGGAGCTGCAATTCGATTCGAATTCCCTGCTCCGCTGTGTGACGCAAGTAATTTTATTGCTGCCTTTTGACTGCGCACAAAGGCAGTGCCTGGCTTGCTTTTCAAAACGCTTGTCGATTGCATTTTCCCTTCGCCACCAGAACATTGAACCGAATTTACCTTTACGGCAAGGTATCCCAACCAAATGCAAATCGAGGTTGTGGCTATCGCCTTTTCCAGTTAGAAAGTCTAGAGGGTTCTCAGAAAAATTTTACACTGACACAGGAATGTTTTCTTTTGAACAAATAAGTTTAAATAGGTTTTTATATACTTTTTGGTATAAATAATGTATTTTAGGGGTTTCTGCACTAAAAAGAGATATATTTTTAGATTATTTAAATACATCGCAAGGCAAACTTTCCTAAATTTACAAAATAATTAGATAATTAATGAATTATTAAGTGTCATTATGCCACTAAATATTCAGTTAATATATATTTTCCATAAAAATGGAGAACCAGTGTTGTTTTTTATTAAATCTGGTTGGATGATTCCGTTTGACTTGAGCTTACTAAATGTCTGACTATTTGTGGCTTTGAATCAGCCATATTTACACAATATTTGCTGGTTTTTTCTTTAACGACAGCCATCCTCCTGTCTTAATGCATCTTTTTCGTGCAATTTTTTGGGTCAGCTGTCCGTTCTTCTGCGGTCGCAATGCAATTGAATTCATGTGCTGTCCAATGCTTTAAAGTGTGATGGAGCCATCTCGTTTTTTTTACACACACACACACACCGTGTGTTGTGTGCACAATTAATCAAACAACCGACAACAAAAAAACAGCGTCCAGAAAAGGACATATTCAATTATTCATACGCAATGTTAACCCGAATGTGCGGCGCATAACCACAAACAGGCGTCGCCCCAAACATAATGTTGATAAGTGTAAATGCCATATGTAAATGTTGTTCGTGCCACGCCCACATGAGAAGAAAAAAAAATGAAAGCAAAAACCATTGGGACATAAAAATCGAGAGGGTGCTCACATTTATTGAAAAATATATTTTACCAAGCATGATATTCGCCCCGCAAGGGAAACAACATAATTGAAACGGAAGAAGGCTAATTGAGTGTGGCAGGTGTCCAATATCCCTTCCTGGAAGTGTTTGTGTTCAGTTTTTATTAACTTAGGAAGTATTTTGGGGCATAGTGAAAGGGGAAATAATAAAGTAAGCAACAATAATCACTTGAAAATATTAAACTTGCTTGTAGAACTCGCTTAAGAAGAGAATAGTTAGAGAGAAATCTGTTTTATTAGCAAAGTTTTTAATTGCTTAAATCAAAAGTAATTCATTTCATATTAAATTCCATTTAACTTTTAAGCTAGTGCCCAGTGAAGCAAGGGCACAATTCAACTATCTAAATTGCAAAAAGCGGGCGCAAGATGGAAAAACGTTAATGGCACCACTGGGGATGGAGGTCCAGAAAGGGCAGGACATGGACCAGATAGCACACAATGTGGGCGGGGCATAAAAACAGCATTAGGTGAAGGATATTCTGGAATTTGTTGGTCATGTGGGTAAACAAGAAAGTTAATTACTTGCACAAGTACCAAAAGGCGATAAGGCAACTACAAATGTTATGGAATAATTTAATTCAAGGCGGCTGCACAGGCATTCATACCGTTGTTAATTAGTCAGAACTACAACTTAATTGAATAAAATCTCTTAAATTTGTGTAAAATGCATTGCTTTTGCATCTAGATATTAATTAACTGTGTGTCTGCTGTTCGTGTAATTGTAATCTTCAATAGATAAATCTCTAAAAGTGACTAATTACTCACTGGCTTCATGCAATTTAGAAAAGCTAATAATACGAGGACCTGCCTGACTTGTTGGTTAATACAAAAACACTATTTCCTATTTCCTACTCCTGCTTACAGCTCGTAGTCCCGATCATTCAATATGTACCACATGCCACTGAAGTCCTAATACAAAATTGAACCATGGCAGTCGTAAATAAATAATTCATGCCCAAGAGAGAGAGAGAGAAAGCCAAATGGAAATGGAGTTGCAATTCCGGCAGAGCACATCGAAGTTGAATGAATTTTTAGTGCTTTGCAAGTCCACAAAAACCAATACAAAATATTGTGCCATTGTTTTTTCTTACACAATTGGCTGAGCTCGAAATGCAATCAAGTTTTTGGGAATACATTTCGGGAACTAAACTGAGATGCACCGATTTTGAGTTGAGAAAAGCCACCAAAGAGTCAAGAGGGGTCATCAAATGTGAATTTTGATTGCACGAACATAGTAGTTTCAAACTACTTGTACTCAACAGTGAAAAGTTGTATATATCTGGCACTATAATTGAACTTCGGACGAATCCAGTGATGTCCACAGTGCAGGTTTATTGCATCTGCCAGTTGAGCCAGGGATTTACGATGTATGTTGATTGAGGGAACATCATTTTATCTTTGATTTATTACATCTCTCCCTGAGACATCGAGAATGGACGATGATAGTAACTTGCAGCTACTACTTGCATCGATTTTATTACTATTATTCTTTAAAGAATTTCTTAGACAACTGTGTGGTTTGCGAAGCTCCAAAGGAAGAGAGGAAACCCATTGAGAAATTATCCTGCTATCAATTTTTAAAATAACCTACTCCTTACCTTTGAAGCCCCAACAGGAGGACAAAGTCTCAAGCCCTTGTCTCTCGCACAATCTCCTGCCGATAAAATGAATCTCAAAGATTAAAATACACACTAAACCCAATCTCATAATTAATACAAATAAATCACGTATTGAGCTAACATTTGGTTATGTAGAGTGCCAGGCAAGCAAAGGAGAAAGTCCTCCCAGCAGCTGAGTGAAATCTAACGGCCATTTACAGAATAAATCTTTGGAAGTGTCACATTTGTTGACCCGCCAAAGGTTCTAGCGAATGTTTCAATTTTGGCACGTCCCCAGGGCGTATACGTGATGCGATCCTTTCATCAAATGTCCATCAGTCAATTGTTTGGAACGGCAGCCGGCAAAAACCCCAACGTAAGCCCAAAAACTATAACTCTCTCCCACTATCTCTCTCTCTCTGTCTCTATCCGAGATTGCAGGGTTTTGTATAAATATTTTATTATTTGCTGCGCCACATTTATCTTACGTGCACCTCGCCAAATAGAATAGAAAACCCTGGGCCCGGAAAATGAATTATTTCGGTTGGCCTCTGTAATGCCCTGTACTTGGGCCGCTATTTTGATTTGTTTTCGTTGTTGCCGATTTTTCACACGTTTGCGCTTCGGCGGAGAAAGTTATTTGGCGAACCATAAAATTGATATACGAGTGCGATTTTGTGGGTGTCCTTCGGATTTCACTTCATTATTTATTCTCTGTGTTTATTTTTTGTCTCTAAATCTCACTGGCTTTAGCCCATACTAAAAGTTGGATCGGCATGTCATTTGCAACATTTGCTTTCATTTCATTATTCATATCTACTCACCTACTCCGGCAAATCATTCATACGCCATGTGTTACGGTGGAAAAAATAAAAAATATAAAAGGGGAAATAGTGACAATGATTGACAGTTTTGCGCATTTCTTTCATAGCAATTGAATATTTTTTTTCGCAATACCCCTGAGACCGCGACTGATGGTGGCCATAAAATATGGACATAAAAAAGAGAGAGAATTGCAATAACTAGATATAGCCACTAAATTTTATATTGCAGTTCAATGCGCAGACCACAGCCAATTTCTGCTGCATTTGCCGGAAAAAAAAAAAACAAAAAAAGAAAAGTAAGAACCAAGTTTTATATCCAATTAGACGACCATTTTGCACAGTTCATTAAACTTTAATGATTGCATTTCTCGTCATAGTTTTCGGCGGCGGGGCCATAAAATCTACCAGGGAGCTCACGATAAGTCCGTAAAAATCCGAACTTTCTCTGACAACTTTTAAGCCGATTGCTGAAATTCGAGTCGCACGCGGATTTCAATCTCAGAAGTAATCTTATTACAGTCAAGCTGCAATATGATACTTTAGTCTTTTCGTCGCCATGGTAAGCTTGTGTTTAATTTTCCACTCAACAGAAAATATTACGTTGCCCTCAAGAATGCGTTGGGTATACTGTGCCGTGTGGAAAATTGTCCCATGTGCCTTGTGCCGGAAGGGAGTTTGCGTTTCTGTCGTTCAAAACAAATTGAAAGTGCCTCAAGCTTGCCTTGGTGTCTTATTAAAATTTTACCATATTTGCGTAAGTGTGTTTGGGGATAAACAAAAAAAAATAGATATATACATTTTGCACATTTTAATTTACCTTCAGGGGAGTTTCATTAAAGGTGAGAAAGAGTGCTGGAAGCGGAAAAGCAAAATAAAGTTAATACATTATGGGAAAATAAATAAATACCTAGGTATTAATCTTAATTCTTATTAGTAATATTAGAAATTGTATTTTAAAATTATCTTTCCTAGATTTTGTTGTTCGATAATATCAGATACATCACCTTAAACCCCGTGCCAAATCTATAAAGCAAACTTTGTGGAAATATAGCTCACTTTTCTCCAACAATCTTTACTTATTTTGTTTTAATTTCACCTTCCCGCCCAATGTAGATTTCTAAACAAATGCTTGAGTGGCAGCAATTGTTGTGCCGCCCTTTAAGCTCTAAACCATAACCCAAACCACACGTCAGCAAACTGTTGACATCCTTCTTTAAAAAGGTTAATTGTGTCGTTCTAATGTCTTTAGCCATCCATGTGCGTGGCTTACGTGTTTGGGGTGCCAAAGCAGCAGTGTGACACACGGAGAGGGGAAGCCACAAAGGATTTGCCACCAGTAACACGTTTTGTTTCAGTTTCTGTCCTCAAGACGGGCAAAATGCTTTCGATCTACGTGATGCTAGTCCCTTCCGAGCTTCCTTTAATGGAGAGCAAATGGTTTTATTTCTATTTACTTTCAGAGATAAATTTAGTTTACAGAATGTTGCGTGTTTGCAACGCTTTACTTTCATTTTGAAGCTATAGTGCGGCTTCAACTCGATTGGCAATTTCGTTCAAATTTTAATTTTGGAAATTGAAAACTTTAGGCAACTCATCGGAACAATATCTACATAGCTAGAAAGTTTTTGGCATATCAAGCCAACCCTGGGCTTGAAAGAACTTGTCGATACTGGAAAATTCATGTTTAAATCAAACAAATAAAAACGCTTCTTCCACTTGAAACTTGGGTTTGCTTGCCTTCACTTCCCCAGCAAGTGTGCATAAAGTTTTGCGAAAGATGCTGAGATGCCAGGAATAAACTTTCCATTGATTGCTTTGGATAGAATTAAAGTTTTCACTGTCTGAATTTAGGTTGTCTAGTCAAAAATTAAATGGATATCATTACAAATGATAACTAGACTCTCTACTAGTTAGGTTAAGTTAATTACACCAAAAAACTTAGTTTTTTATAGAGTAAATAAGCATTGTTCTGAGCTAAGTAAGTTCTTTTCCCATCTTGATTAGCATTCACTGCTTGTTTGGCCTTTTCACTTGGCCGTTTGTCTTGCCTTTAAATTTCCGTTTCCGCTGCGAACTCCCCGCAGCGGTGTCACCTCCATTGCGATGTCATTTCCGCTACGAACGAAGAGAGGCGCCCGGGAGGTTGGCATCAAACATGGCCATCAGCTCCAAAACTCGTCATCGTCATCGTCGACGTCCGTCATTGTCCTTCGCGCTTCCGCGTCATTTCCATTTACAACATCTTCCCAACTCGAGCGGGCATCCTGATTCTATTTTCCCGAACCGGGGAACTAGGGGCGCGGCGGCAGTTGACATCTGGCATAGTTGCCAGCACTTTGATGATGGCATCATAAAAAATGCCATCGACTGCAATATTTCCCAACTGATTTATTAATGTTGACAATCGAGGCAAGTACGTTTGGTAGTCCATTGAAATGGAGTTTTTTTGTCGTCGTCGTCTTGAACTTGAACTCACTTTCGGTAGGTAGTCATCTGAGAAATTATTTACATTATCGATTAAAGAGTAATGGGTAACGGCTTGTATCCGCAACCCAGAGCTCTAATTAGTTTCCTCATTTCGCTGTTGGCTGCCTCTTTTTTTTACTGTTCTACCTGCAATTAGCACGTTTCCGCGGAAAGTGGCGCTTCCCTCCTAATTATGATGGCTATTTGAAATGGCTTAAGATTTCGCATTTAAGTACTTTTATGCCCAGATAGACAGAGATCTAATCAAGGGATGTTATTTTAAATCAAATATTTTCTTCGTTATTTATTATATATATTATATTTATAATAAACTCGTTAATTGCATATCTTACAAGTAAATACGCACGAGTCACGTATAATGCTCTGAATATCCGTTGGATTTAAATTTCCCTATACGTGTTTGGAATTTTAATTTAAAATGCATTTATTTGTTTATTTCAAGCCTTTTTTTCCAACATTATTTTAATTAATAAGTACAAGTACATGCCTCAGTATCAATAGCTTCAAGTTGACTGTATGTATATATTGATTGTTTGGCTATTGCTTTATAAAACATTCCCAACACGTGTTCATCGAAAGGATGCGATAAAGCCATACATCACTCGATTTGTTAACCCCAAATTGCCCGTTTATTATCGCTGTGTGTGCCACCTGAATAACAATTGACTCTCGCCTCCTGATTTCCCCATAAATACATAATTTAAATGCGCCAATTCATCAACTTCATGGCTCAATGCCTTTTTATTTACCTTTCTTGATGTCTCGGTTCGAAAGTCCTTCGCCTACCACACACGCACAACGATATATGTGGACTCGCCGATTTTGGGCATATCAAATTTATGCCCATGAGACAGTTGGTTTCCCTTTTGCATCCGTTCAATGTCAATCCACCGTCCCATTTTGACATTTTTCTTGGCGGAGCAGCACACGCAACAGGAAACGGAAACGCCGATTTGTCAATTGTCTGCCTCAGCCTTTTCAGCCATAAGATTTATGTCAGCCCCAATACATTTGATACACGAATACCTGATTTTGCTTTTGCGCCCAGCAATTTCTTATGTGTCGTTTATAGATCGAGGCAATTTGTAAGCAAATAACATGTATCCCAAAGTTGCCAGTTGAATTTTTATACCACAAGTGCTTTAATATGGACTGTAAACCGTTTTCATTCATTGGGGGTGCTCTAAAATAGCACTTTCCCTATTTTTGAAGGTTTTTTTGTAATGAGACACCACACACTGCTTTCTGCCTGATTGATAGCTTAATTTCCCTTAGAAAAAAGCCGACTATCAGCTGTAATTGGTCTTAACTCAAATTGCCAATTGACCACGTGAATGACACTTACCGATAGATGACTAATTGTTAACATTTTAAAGTGTCAAGTGAAATTGGGTAATCAAAATAAGTGTGCAATCTTTTGGCACCTCAACTGCTAACAGAAAAGTACACAAAAACTCACGTAATGTCAGTCTAAATGATAAACAAAATAAAATGTGATCTATTTGTTATAGTTTTCAGCAGAAAAATATAAGTAAGAGTATTGAAAAAATACGTTTCCTCTTCAATTAAATAAATTACATAAGGTTTACAAATTTTTATAGAACTTATAAGCCACAAATATATATTTAAGAATCAAAAACCCCTTAATAAAACCTCTTTTCTCGCTGAATAAATTAATGATTTATTTTTTGCTAAACACTGTGGACTGATTTCGTACTTAAACATAAATTAACTAAAGCAACTGACAACTTATCAATGGAATTATGTAAGACCTAGTGCGCCTTGGCCTTGTAGGTGATTTTCCAGACTTCAAATAGGCAAATGGTGGAATGGAATCGATAGAAAATGGCCAGCGGCATGGAGATGTGAGTGATGATGGTCCAGCCCCAGACGCCGAAGAACTCCAGATGTGTCTCCCGGAACACGGCTCGTCCCTTGATCAGTGTATTCACGAACCAAATGGCAATATTGGCCACCAACAGGAACGTGATAATCTCCCTGCCCGGCTTCCTTCGCACCTGCTTGGCGCCCTTGCACCGACGGTGGCTAGCGTGCAGAATAAACATGGTCTGCAACGAGGTTTGAACCACACCGAACACCTCGGCGATAATGCCTTCGACGCGATCCGGCACTGTGTCCCATTTGGCAAAGTAGCTGCCCAGGATGCTAAACATTCCGTACAGATATACGCCAGTCTGGGCCACAATCAGCAGGAGATTGTCCAGATCCATGGAGTGATGTTCGTCGCTGGTGTCCTTGATGTAGCGCAGATCGCGCATGAGGATCATGCCTATAAAGAATTAAAAATGTAATTTAAAAAGTAAGATAAATGAAACCCTATCCTACCCGTTATCACAGCCGCGGCGCACATGAAGTACATGAAGGTCTCCCACAGAGTCACCTCCTGGGTGGCCACCAGCTCATATCCCGGCTGCGTGTACAGCACAAAGTACATGATCATGGAGATAATGGTCATCACAATGATCAGGATGCCAAAGAAGAGACCCTTGTGCGATTGCGAGCAGTCCACGGAGAAGTGATGGGCCGGCTTCTGGGTCACGGGCTTCACCGAGTTCTTTCGTGTCTTGTCGATGTCCGGAATGGACTTCACCGTCTTCCACATCTCGAAGAGTATCACAGCGCAAATCAGGGAATACTCGATGGTGCAGGGGAATAGGAATGGCGACAGCTGCTGGACGAGAGCACCCATGATGGTAGTCCGAGAACAGCCACTAAAGGTGGCCGTCGTGGGCGAGGGAGTCACAGTTATGTTCGCAATAATAGTGCTCACATTGGCCAGCACTGTTCTATTCATCGGATCCGTCACCGTGAGGTGGGAATTGTGATGATGATGCAGGGACTCATTGAGCGCCACCCAGTCCGGTCGACTTGCGGTGTTGTTGTGCATCACCAGATCGTGGGCGGGATCCACCTCATGCTGGCCGATGTGGAATATCTCGTGTTTGGTCTCTTCCACCAGGACGTACAGCCACTCACAAAGATTGGTGGCCACCATGTGCATGAGTCCAAATCTCGAAAGGACCTTGTGCCGGGCCATGTCCATGTAGGTGGTGTTCAGGAAGATGAACTGTATCTGGGCAATGCACAGAACCATGCGGCAGATGGGTGTGATGGCCACAAAGACATCCCGGCAGCCGGGATGACCGTTCAGCTCGAAGAACTGGCCAAACTCCAGGCCAGAATAGACCATGGTGCCAATGGCGAAGGCAATGGCGCCCACTCTCAGGTAAAAGCTGCCGAAATGGGTGACTTTGTGCTTCAGATGGACATTGCTGTTCTTTTCATCTGAAATATATGTAAATGATTTAGATCAAGAATTATACAAATTGAATCAACATACGATATTCCTTGAGAGCATTAAAAAGCGATCGATGGCGGAAGGCACTGACGTACACGAATATCACAAAGAGTATGCTGCCAGCATACAAATACACATAGAATCCCTGGTAGACATAGGTGGGTATCTGATCCGATATCACCTCTGTGATGGGCAGACAAACTCCAAGCAGTACCAACAGTTTGCAATAGGTGGCCGACAGCGCTGAGCTTATGGCATCACTGGGAAAATATTTAAAAAATAAAAAATATATTCAAAATCTTTATAGATATCATTTTGTGTGTTTGGAACTCACTTGCCCGTCCTGCGGTTCTTCTCCTTCTGCTGCTTGGCCTGAAAGCTCTTGGCCCCGCTATCGAAAAAGGCTGTGGATCCATTCCTGGCACTTGTTGTGCCGCTTTGTAAATTAATTGTCGCTGTACTGCCGCTGGCTGTTCCTTGCAGGTTTCTGTAAATATATTTTTTCATATATATATTTAGTTAAAAATTAAATCATTAATGACTACAACTAAATTAGTTAAGGGCAAACCCCTTAAATATCCCCTAATTTAGTACCCATTTCTGGCACTCCTCGGCGACAGGAATCCGTTGCCATCCTTTCGTCCGTACAACGGCGGTCGCTGGGTGAGTATCTCCTGCAGGAGCAGCGATGGCCGACGGGACACCTGCAGGGTGCAGGCAGAGTCATCGCGATGAATCCCGATTGTGGGCAGCGGCAGGAGGGCCTGCCTCTGACTGGCATGCTCCACGATATCCAGATTGGTCTGGGACTTGGCCAGCGGTGAGATGGGATGCGGCGACATGACCGGAATGCTGTGATGGCCGCAGTGATCGCAGTTCGTTCGGGCGTAGCGGATCACCTGGTTCGAGGTGGCTGCCACAGAGTGCCGAGGTGTTCCCGGTACCGAGGTTGGCAGCGAATTGGGTGGCGATCGGGAGAACGAAGCCGATTTCTTTGGCACACTAATGGTTATATAATCACAGCCATCGGAGGATGTTTGGTTACTATCGAAGGTACAGAAACAAATTAGAGATGGCTCAAGGACTCAGGCCTAACTGCAAGTGGCACACAAATATACACGACAACCTGCGACGAGTTCAATGATTTCCGATCGACTGAATCTACCTTCGAAACCCTTGCTGCTGGTCAACCTATAATCGCTTTGAAGAAGTCAACCTGACCCTGAAAGAGTCGCTCACTTTTTGATATATTTTGCAGCTTTGATTGCTTTTTGATCGATTTCTGTCCAGCAAATTGAGATATTATCGCTGGGGAGAGGATAAGAAAATAGCGCGTGTTCCTGGGGAAATGCCTATAATTTGTATATAAGTGGGTTTATCAATCCAACGCGACCGGTTGTCTCATCAATCAAGAGCCAGATAAGTTGTTACTGTTTGCATAAACATTAAGTGATCACGTTTTTCTTTTGTTCAGCGCAATCAGTGTCTGCAATTTGAGCCAGGGCTTTCATGACCAAAAGTAAATGTCACAACACTGACAACTACTATGGATTTGATGAACTTTTTCGATTAGATAAAATTCTTTATAATATTTTGAGGAAAACGGGAAAAGAGAACAACAATAATTACCATTAATTTACGATTATAAAAGTCTTAAGTGGTCGATGCTTTATGGAAAATATTAACAACCGTATTACCATTAAAAAATAAGGAAAGGTTCTTCAAGTTGAAAAACTATTACAGCCTTAGCTGAGACGTAAGAAATAAATCTTCGTTTATCTTTCACGAATTTAAGCAATGAATATGTTTTACTTCTCCCTAACAAATATAGAAAAATACAAACATAAATTAAATTTTTTCTATGCCCATATCACTGCCTCACTTATCTATGAATAAAATTATCTAAATCCGTGTATATCCGCCACTGCAGTTGCGAATTTCAAACTGAACACACACTTTTTGCCTTTGTCCACATGGTGGTGATAGTGAACGCGCTGCTTGGTCTTCCACAGATTTATCGGTTCGTCGTACATGTCACTGGATTTTAGGTTAATTAGTGACATGACCGAGCCGCGCTGACAAATATTAATTAAATAAATTAAATCTGAGAATAGTGGAAGAAATCGATCGATCAGCGATCTCGAAATGCGCGCTTTTCCGCGCCCTTACAGACTCGTGTCAGTGGGAAGACTGAGGTGTTTTCGAGGCAGTTACTCCAATTGTCGGAGCTATCGGCCAGACGATATTTGACTAACTGATTAGCGTTATTATTAGCCTGCTATTTTTACCGTACGAGTGTACGAGTGTGATCCGAGCATGTAAATAAATCTATTGCAGCCTTATTATTGCCTTAATTTATTAGCCTATTTGCACTTCATCAGGGCGCTTGGACCATGTATCTATCCCATCCACTGTATATAACGTCTGCGGTGTTGTGTTTGTACATAAATTCCATGTATTACGATCTCTCACGTTTGAGAGATAGTTTTCTTAACGATCTCCGATAGCGGTGCCCCAACAAGTTGACAATGTTCGTAATTATCGCTGTAAACAGCTCTGATTCAGATCTATTCTATACTATATATTATCTCTCTCTATCGGTTATCTTTTCGGGTCTAGATTTGGGCGATCTTGGACCTGTTTACTAGGTCAACACTGTTTGTCGATCACGATGGAGTTAAATATTTACCCAAAATGAGTCAATCTAGGTATGTGCTCCTCAAATTATTTCAAAGTTAATGCTAATTGTAAAAATATCCAGAGTTTGTGACGTCATACAATACAATACCTTAAGTATTTACCCAATTGTATAGGTTTGTGCCAGGTTTGTGGCTTTTGAATAAAGTAAAAACCTTGGTACACTGACTCATCCGCTTGAGTGAAAGTTACAATGGATGTGTTAAAATTATTAACCAAGATATTATGACAGACGTCTGCCATGGCAATAAAGTGTTTGAAACGATTCAAATCAGCGGCCAGGTGTGAACATTGCCGTAAATAATTTCAAAATAATAAAACAAATATATAAAGTATAAGGTAATAATTGAAAAAACACAAGTAAATAGTTTCCTAGGTTTAATTTCTAATCCATTCTGTACAATTTTTAGTTGGTATCGAATTTAATTATTATGTTTAATATAATATATAATAAAATATTTTTTATTGGGTTATAATGTTAAATGTAAAGTAATAATTTAAAAAAAACACAAGTAAATAGTTTCATAGGTTTAATTTCTAATCAATTCGGTACAATTTTTAGTTGGCATGGAAAACACAATCTTAAATGTTATTAAATATTTATTAGCTTAATTAATGGTAGCACTAAATTAAATACAATTCATTTGTTTCTTATTAATGTTAAATACATAATTATATGTTATTTTATTTGACAATTTTGCACATTTTTAAATCTGATATCTTTTACCTGAAAGTAACAGACGGCATTCTTTCGTATTGAACTCCGCTATTTCGTTCCACCATTAATTATGTCACGCTTTTATTGAACTTTTATTCACTGTTCTTATACATATATCTATTAATTCACACACAAATAATATTATATATTCCTTGGATATTTATTGGCCCTTCATGATTCAGCTGTAAAAAAAAACAGCCGCTAAAAATATTGTGCAGATGGCAGCACAGTTCTTGGAAAACTGAAACCTGAACCAGACCTTCCATTCTTATCGGGGGTGTCTCCCACAAGTTTCTAATGCCAACATACATATACACGGACAACGCCCTTGTACGCGTAAATTTGTGGTTAGTTAATACCCAGATATTAGCAAGGGTTCCAGAAACCAAGACAGTGGCAAGTATATTTTCCAAACTTATCTATTTAGGGGTCAGCAGTCCGACCCTGACTATCAGCTGAGTAAGCAGCGTGGAAGTTCAGTTCTAAAATGGTTAGAAAACTAATGTTTATTGCCACTATCAGTACTTTAAAATAAAATCAGTGCAGTAACATCTGACGGCGCTTCTGTTTACGTTCGTAATCAATAACTTCTGTCAATATAAGCCATATATACACATAACTACCATTTTTTGTACAGTATATCGATTTACACTTGAGGGAACGATAAGAAAATTGCGATACAACAAAAGAAATCGGCCAAATCATAGACACCAAAATAAAATTGCCTGTAATGTGAAGATAATAATTTTTAAAGTGTGTCAGCTGGATATTTTTGGGTATAGTAACGCTTAATACGGAAATGCGTAACTGTTTAAATCATTAGAATAATATTTTGGAAGCCAGAAAATATAAATATATTTTGGAAAATATGGAAATAGTTTTCCTTAAATTTAATACGGTTTTTAAATTGTAGTCACTTACATTTTATAAATTTATAAAACAACTAAACCTTCCATCTTCCTTGTTTTCGCAATTAATTAAAATCTCAGAAATGTTTACATTTTCTTGTATTTTTATCCAATTGCAAAATAAACAAGAAATTGCCTCACGGTCATTTTTAATTAAAAAGTAAACACCCAAACTGTACATTTCTTGGACATTTTTCTAAAGAGAGTCGCTCACACACCAAAAATAATAGTCCAATTATGTTTCATTAGCCTCAGGGCGTAATTGAAATAAATCTTACAAATAAGATAGTCTGTCGTGATGTTATTCATATATTAAGTTTGTATTTAGATAAACATTCAAGTGATTACTTTATTTTCCTTTTCAGAAAAAGGTCAATTGATTAACGTTTGATAAACAATTGAACTCTGTGACCCAACTTGGGGGTACAAAAGCAAATTGTTGAGGTCCTGGCGATATATATTGAGATCTCCGAGCATCTGTTGCACCAACTAGAAGAGCCATATGTCGTTAACATACGTCTGGGTGTTCCGCCAGCTCGATTTCTATCTGTATATAATTTGTGCCACAAACTTTGTCATGCGATCTAATGGTGTTAGTAGAGCTTGCAGCGAACAGGCTGCGGTGCCCACTCCGAAAAGTGCCCATTGTGTGGTAAAGTTCTGCTCACAGGACCAGGACCAGGACCAGGACCAAGCCCAAAGCTAGGACCTGCACCATGACTAGAAACGCAACTACACTTGCAACAGAGTAAACCTCAAAGAACACAGTTCAATATCAATAATATATATTTTACTTAATTAAATCTTTAAATATGGTAACTTAATATGTAATAGTAAATAGTGAAATAATTTTTCTCACATATAGAAATTGTTTAGGATTTTCTTTTCAACTGTACCTCTAGTTTTTCCTGAGTGCAGGAGCAGAGACCACAGCTGATAAATTTGCAAATTTGCATGCTAATGAATGGCCTGGCAGGGAACTGTTGCTGCAAAGTTTTTAACTTATGCTTGCGCTTCCCTGGAGAAAATATGTAGAGATACTCTCCACTAGAGAAAGTGAGAGAGAGAGAGAGAGAGACTGATAGAGATAGAGATGTATCTGGCCGCCAGGCAGCATTGCCATGAATTTTTGGCCCACGGGCAAACTGAGGTAACCAAACAAGTTTGGCAAGCGCCATTAATTGCCTGTCGAACTTTGAGTGGCTTCCATCATTAAAGCCAGAGTTGGTTGCCAGCTAATTGGGATCTTATTTATCTTTTATTGCTTGGAAAATGTTGTGTGACATATTATGAACATTTGGTTACAACCGCCAAATATTCTGGCCAAAATTCTGCAAGCTCCCTGCTAATGACAGCTTCAAATATTTGCCAAAATGTTTGTAATCGAAGTAGATGCCCCAGTTATGGGCCTACGCTGCGTATGAGTGTTTTAGCGCCAAGTGCTATAAACTGTTCAAAGAATTTGGCACCCCACCCTCTGCAAGTTTTTATTTATTTTTTAGGTTTAAAAGCTCTTAGCTCCATTGAATGAATTCCAACTAGCTGCGACAATTTGACTTTGTACAAAACGAACGAATTTCGAGGACCCTCGGCATATCTGTTGAGTGTTTTAGGCACTCATTTAATCAGTCAGCTATTCACGCATTTACCTTTCACTCCAGATCCCCATTCTGTTTGAGTTTCACTCGGAGTGCATTCTTGCATGCAAACAGAGAGTTTTCCACTGAAATGGGTGGGAAAGGAGGTGACGAATAAATTACCTGGGCACATGGACTTTCAGCAGCTTGCCTAATTTATAAGCTACCCACTGCAGGTGTGATAAGACGTTCATTTCGTTAATTAACGCCGTTCTGTCTGGCCAACGCTTTTTCACTGGAAAGAGAGATGAAGAAAAGTCAAGAATTTTCCTTCGCACAATTATTCATAAGCAGACGAACATCTGGTCTTCGCACCTCTACAATAGTAACAAAGAAAGGTTTATGACATTGTACTCGTAAGTATATTAAATCTACCTTTTCTCGCTCATTTTTTTTTTTGTGGCCTGCAGCAAGCTCGGGTAATTGCCAGAAAATTTGATTTGATTTTATTTATTTGCAGACACACACATAAGCCTATTTCGTCTTATTCAATTTGGCCAAGGAGGTGCACAAAATTGGCATTTATTTTGGCATTCATCATAGGCCAGGCGGTGAAAATCAATCACAAGTCAAATGGTTATTGAATTTCGGCTCATAAAATTGTCTGGCCTAAACCTAATACGGCTTGTTGTGGAAATTCATTTGAGTCTTAATTAACTCATGTAGTTTGTTGCCAAATAAAAAATAATTTAAATATTTTGCCTCGATATTTATCGTAAGAGTGTGTGCTTGTGGAAATATTTTCGTAAGCGCCATGCCAAAGAATTCAGCGTCAGAGTCAAGACCACTCGCTGTGCTTTCCCCTTGGTGGAAGTTTTCCGACTCAGCCTCGCAACTCGGCACTTTGCTGTCCGAGGAAAAGTTGGAGTGGAAACTTTTGGCACTCAGCTGCATTCTTCAGTCAAGTTAAATCCTTTGGCCTGACTCTGCGAGCTCTGACAGCAGCTGATAGCGGCAAAAGGACGCGGAACTTATGCATTCCGCCACGAGGTGCAAAAACAATGGCAGCCAATCAATCTGGAATGTTTCCAAGTTGTCGAGTGAATCGACCAGCAAATTGGTAGTTTTTTGATAGTGGGAATCTGGGTTAATAAACAAAATCAATATGGAAAAACAGTAAACTGGTAAATGTTTATATTTCGTGCTCAAAATCTGTTTAGATTGTGATTAAGGTTAAGGCTGGCCTTCCGCTCATCAGCAACTCTTTAGGAATATCTTAATTTTAATCTAATAATAATATTTCTCAAGCTCTCCCCTTTCTCTAAAAACTGCTGCTCATGAAAATCAACAGCAGGGCAAAGTGGACTTGACTTTATCGCAGGAACCTTTCTCAGTTTGAGTGATAGATAGTGCGACCCCCTCTGATTATTTTGCAGTTTTCGATTTCCGTGCACGTCTGGGAAATAAAAAAGCGCGTACGTCACGCGGAGTGAGCTGGCAGAATAACAAAATCAGTATGCCACATCACAATTGCCAATGACAATCTCCCGCCGCTTCACATGAGCCGGAGGAACGGAGGATGAGAGCAGGGAGCAATGGGTTGGAAATGGTTCCGACTGTCTTTGGGGGTGATCCGGCGGTGGGTCACAGTTGTTTTACATTTCTGCATCATTAGGCTTATGGGGATGGGGTGTGGCTGGAAATATGCTAATAAATGTATGGACGTGTGTGACAGTTTGGCTGTCAGGGGGCTATAAAGCAAACAGCAGGAGCAGCGAGGATCAGAAACAGAAGCACAAGCACAGGCAGGAGGAGCAGGCGAAGGACTCTAAGTGGATCAATTGCCATGGATTCTATGGGATGCTCGGATAAGACACTTGGCTTTGATGTTGCCACAATGATAGCATCTTATCCGATATATTCCGACCTCTTCCTACGTTTCTTTTCTCTCATTTTAGGGCTGTAAACTTTTAAGGCCGCATAAATTTCGGCAGCGAGAAAATCCCGCTGAGCAGGCCAAAGCAAGCTTTAAAATTTATTAAGCTTCACACCCGTCGCCGACCGGCACACGGTAAACAAAAACGTAATAAATATTTTATATATATAGTATGTATGTGGGACTGTGTGTGTGTGTGTGTGAGTGCGGGGAATTCCCTAATGCAATTGCACAAACAGCTCAGGCCACCGCAATGCGGACAGCAAACAGCTTTGCCAGTGTAATGGCCTGTTATGCGAGTGGGTTCCAAGGATTCCAAGGACTACAGCTTGAATTGCTTGGGCGATGGTGTGGCGCAAAAAAAAACATAGTTATTTTTCCTATTAAGTGAAATAACTTTAGCCAATTTAGAGCTCAATTTAATGGCATCGAAAGCAGGCCAATAATAAAAGCGAAAACAGTGACCAATATTCTATGGCCCAAATCTAGTTGATGAGATGAACTGAGCAGCATAAAAGTGCTATTAAATATTAATGTTCAATCACTGCCACAAAATAATAAAAAGCGCGAAAGAACGCAATAATGGGAGTCATTCTATGGCGATGATGGGTCAGATATAAAAGAGAATATTTGCAAATCATAACTCCTTAAATCAGG